>PVJH01021006.1:0-39562 GCA_004026705.1 Nesogale talazaci
CTGCTCTGGCCTGATCTTGTATGTACCACTTCCATTTAACAATGGAGTGTTACTGCATACATCCAACTTTATGATTCTGTGAGTCAGAAAATACCCAGTTCATGATGGGTAGTTTAGGCCTCATGGTGACTTGGTGGCACAAGGTGAGGCGTTCAGTCTCCACCAAGCCCCAGTAAGAGGTCAACAGCTGTTTTTCAAAGGGGGAGTAGTTGTCTGCAGAAGATGGCAGGACTTTACTCCAAAATCCCAATGGTCTACATGGTGATTCACCAATAGGTGTCTTCCAAAGACTCCACACTGCATCTTTATCAAAAGCCGACAGTTCTAGCACCATTGGGTCAGCAGGATCATATGGTCCCAGTGGCAAAGCAGCTTGCACAGCAGCCTGAACCTGTTGCAGAGCCTTTTCTTGTTCCAGGCCCCACTCAAAATTGGAGGCCTTTCATGTTACCTGATAAATAGGTGGAAGTAGAACACCCAAGTGAGGGATATGTTGCCTCCAAAATCCGAAAAGGCCCACTAGGCGTTGTGCCCCCTGTTTCATTGTTGGGGGTGCCAGATGCAATAGCTTGTTCTTCACTTTAGTGGGAATATCTCCACATGCTCCACACCACTGGACCCTTAGAAATTTTACCGAGGTGGAGGGTGCTTGAATCTTTGTTGGGTTAATTTCCCAACCTCTTGTACGCAGATGCTGTACTAATGAATCTAAAGTCTTTGATATATCCTCCTTAGTGGATCCAATCAGCATAATGTCATCAATATAATGGACTAGTGTGACATTTTGTGGAATAGACAGGTGATCAAGGTCCCTTCGGACTAAATTATAGCACAGAAGATTTGATGTACCCCGGGAGGAGAGTTGCAAAAGTGTACTGTTGCCCCTGCCAGCTGAAGGCAAACTGCTTTTGGTGATCCTTTGAAATTGGTATCGAGAAGAAGGCATTGGCCAGATCAATAGCTGCATACCAAGTACCAGGAGAAGTATTAATTTGCTCAAGCAATGAGAACCACATCTGGAACTGCATCTGCAATTGGAGTCACCACCTGGTTAAGCTTATGATAATCCACTGTCATTCTCCAGGATCCATCTGTCTTCTTTACAGTCCAATAGGTGAGTTAAATGGAGATGTGCTAGGAATCACCACCCCTGCATCTTTCAAGTCTTTGATGGTGGCACTGATCTCTGCAATTCCTCCAGGAATGAGATATTGCTTTTGGTTTACTATTTTCCTAGGCAATTACAATTCTAATGGTTTCCATTTGGCCCTTCCCACTATGATAGTCCTTATTCCACATTTCAGGGATCCAATGTGGGGGTTCTGCCAGTTACTGAGTATGTCTATTCCAATGATGCATTCTGGAACTTGGTAAATAACCACAGGATGGGTTCAGGGACCTACCGGACCCACAGTGAGGCACACCTGAGGTAAATCTCCATTAATAACTTGGCCTCCATAAGCCCCCACTCTGACTAGCGGGCCTTCAAAACACTTTGGGTCCCCTGAAATTAGTGTTACTTCAGAGCCAGTGTCCAGTAATTCTTCGAAAGTTTGATTATTTCCTTTCCCCCAATGAACATTCACTCTTGTGAAAGGCCTGAGGTCCCTTTGGGGAAGGATAGAAGAAATACTAACAGCATCTATCTTTGGTGATGTGGCAGGGTCCTTCTTCCAAGGGACCCGGCCTTCCCCTCATTCAAGTGGTTGTGGGTCTGTAAAATGGCTCAGGTCTGGGATTTGGTTGAGTGATCGTGACTGCCTATCCCTCTATTCACCTGATCCAGCATTCTTCTGCCTGTATATGTCATGTAAATATTTAGTAGGTTTCCCATCTATTTCACTCCTAGGGACACCATGACTGAGTAGCCAATGCCATAATTCCACACGAGACAGGCTGCTTTGATTACCACGAATGCCTTCTTATCTGTTATAACCACATCCACCCTGTCTCTGCTGATTCACTGCTGACACTTGCCTCTGTTACCACGCAGTCCAATCAGCCCCATCGTGGGCAAATGTTGGAGCTCATTTAAGGCAGATTCCACAGTTAATCCTGGTGCACACAACATAGCAATTATCGGAGTCTTCAACGATGCTGGGGCCTACCTCACAAACTTATTCCTTATGGTTGTAGTGAAGAATATGTCCTCAGGACATCCCCTTTTGGGGTCTATGGGAGTACCCTGATAGATCCAGTCCATCATACCAATTTCCCTCAGCTTTTGCATGCCTTTTTCTTTTTCTTTTTTTTTTTTGGGGGGGGGGCATCACTGCCCTCAGGTGGTGGGAGTAGGAGGCCCAGCCTTTGCTCCGTGGAGCTGGAATTGAACCTCCATCCCAGTGGGCCGCAGTCCCGCCCACAACCACTACACCACTACGGCTCAGCCCTGCATGCCTTTTTCTACAGTGTACCAAGGTAGGTTAGACACCTCAAGTTGGTCTAATCTAGGCCATCTGGCAGCCCATGCCTCAGTGAACCAGCCAAATAATGAGTTGGTTCCTCTCTTATCCTCTCTCACTGAGACATTGAAAGAAGAGTCTGTGCTTAGGGGTCCCATATCTAGAAACTCAGATGGATCTAATATTACGTTTCTTGCACCAGTGCCCCACACCCTCAGTAACCATTCCCAGGGATACTTCCCAGGCTTTTGCTTATACGTATTTGAAAGCTGGAGCAGTTCTTTGTGAGTAGAGCGTACTTCTTGAAGTACGGCCTCACCCTTGGGAGTGTTCCTTGCCTTAATTTTAGTTACAGGTCTAGCAGAAACTATCAATGGTGAGGGTGTTTCCTGAGTGTTCTGAGCACTATCTTGTAAGTCATCTCCCTCAGGCAATGGTAGAGATGCAGTCCCACCTGGCATTTAACCTTGAGGAGGTTGATTGATCTGCTCAGGTGTGCGTTGTCTTGTTGATAGTAGACTACTATCTTCAGCTGGGAGGGGTAGATCTATTGACTGGGCTGGTTCAATTGTTTCTAATGGTGGCATAATATCTTCTGAATCATCAGCCCATATATTCCCACCCTAAGTTTCAGCGTCCCAATTTTTTCCTATCTATGCCCTCACTTTGGCTTCCGACACTGCTCTAGATCTGCTGTCCAGCTGATGTTGTAATTCAGCCACTTGCATAATGAGACTTTGGATCTGGTTCTCAGCAATATCGGCTCTTTTACTACAGGCAAGAGGGCTCTCCTTTGTAGCACAGACAGAACGTTTCATGTCTGTGAGTCTCATGTCTGTGAGTCGGCATTTAAGGTGTGCTTCTGAGGCCCTGAGGCAATCCCGCTCCTTAATCACATAGTCCATAGTAAGGAGGACCAGCCAACCAGCTTCCTTATACTTGGCATGTTGACAATACTGCTGGAATATATTGAACATACGTTCTCCCAGAGCCTCTCCTGTAACCAGCACCCCATCCATCAGTGCTCCTACTTTAGGTATTAGCTTTGCTATTTCACACCATGGACTAGTAGGATTGGCAAAATTACCCATGGCTTTAGGTCTAGAATTAGCATCACCAGTGCTCTTAAGACTAGTCAGATTGGAGAACCAATCAAAGAAACCCATATTTGTGACTTTATTTCTCTAGAAGCACTCCCGGTATCACTTGTGTCAGGCAGGGTTCTCTTAGAGAAATAAAATCAGGATACTAGTAATTCTTTTTATATATTTATATATAAAGAAAGGTATATAAGATAAGAAAGAAACAGTTAACTATCTATAAAGCAGTACAGATTGCTCGGTGCAACTCACTTGCATAAGACAGCTAGAAGACTGGCAGTCCTTCAAGTCTTGAGGACTGCTGAGTAGTTCTCTGTAGAGCAATTCAGGCTATCTGGTCACAGGCCGCAAACAGCAGAGCAGGTTTCCAACAGTCAGCCAGATGACAGAGTCCAACAGTCCCCAGCTCAAGAGATGTATATCCCAGGAGCATGGTGATGTAGGGCTTGAAAGAACCTCAACTCACAGCTCCACAGTCCATGATTAGGGGTCCCACGGGTAGTGTAGCTTGGAGGTCGAGGCACAGGATGAACAAAGCAGCTCTCTGGTCTGAAGATAAGGAAGCAAGAGAGAGGGCAGGACTCACTGAGCCCTTCCTATCTGTGCCCTTCAATTCATCTCGTGTGTTCATTGGCCATGCCGTCACAACAGACCCACCAATCTTCTGTGGCCATGTTGGCATAACAAACCGACCCATTACATTTACACATGTCCCTGGCTCACTTTAGAGAGTTGATAGTCATTTCATTGGGGAACATTTTTTAAAATCCCCACGGGGCATCTGGCTGTTCTACTGGTCTTGCTGTTAGGTGTCTTTGAATCAGTCTCTACTCATAATGGCCCTATGTGCAACAGAACAAACACAACCAGGCCACCCACCATCCTAACAGTGGGCTAAATGAATGGTACTATCAAGAGAACTTATAATACTGTTGAAAAAAGAAATTATATGTGTATAGGACAGCTCTTTCAAGTAAAATACATTAATATTTTAGTTATATTGAATAAAATTTAAGTGACTGAACACAACACAGATATTGGGCATTGGAGAAAAGACAAAATTTTCAATAATTGTCATTCACAAAGGCAGATTATGTCAAGTGGACTAATACATATCATAACAAAGCAAAGACTATATGAAAATAACAAATATATGGTGATCTTGAGACATCATGTACCCTCAAAGTAAAGTTTTGAACCAAATCCATTGATATCCAAAACTGTAACCTTGAGGCAGTAGCCATCTGCTTCTTCTCACAGTAGGACATTTTAGTCGCATATACAAGGGAATATTTCATTTCCTTTACTTAGATACAGATGCATCTAAGATAAAGTCCAATTTGTTGTGATTATTACCAAATGTTGAATGCTTCAAAAAGACAGATTGTGAAGTGACAGCTGTCTCTAGCACTCTCCCTGTGTCAACAAAGGCTGGAGAGAAACTAGATTGAAAGTGCCTGATTAAGAATGTAGTGCTGTGTTGTTTTCTCCTAGAGGGTGTATATAAGTAATACTAAGCATTTTTAACTTAATGGCAGATTTTCTTACTGGATTCAATTAACAACAAGTCAAGACAGACATGGTTCACCTGCATCTGGACTAGAATTTTCATGAAAAGTCACGGAGTACCCTCATAGAAGTATTAAAGGTGACATGGAAGGAATCAGTTGGTCTTCTGCTCCATTTTGGTTTTTTTATTGGTATTTATAGTTGGCATACTTCCTATTTTGATAACATCCTATAAACATATTTACACAATTGTGACATTGCTCTTAGGAGTCGTTGTTGGTGGTAAGTGCCATTCAGTAGGTTCTGACCCTTGATAATCATAGGCACAACAGGATGAAACACTGTCAAGTCTTGTGCCATCCTCATAATTGCTCCTGTCAGAGCCCTTTGTTTTCACTGCCATTGAGTTGATGCCAGCCCATAATGAGACTATAAGACAGGACAGAATTGCCCTCTGTGAATTCGCAAGACTGTAGCTCTCTCTGTATGGGAGAAACTGGAGGCTTTGAACCATGAACTTTGGGATTAGCAGCCCAAAAGGAAACCATGGTTGGCGATGGCCTTCCCACTCGAGTAAGTTGTAAGTTAAGGACTTTAACTGGATCATTACAGTTGACTTCATTTCTAATATATTCTATTTAACATTGCCTTATTTTAGATAGACTCTAAATAATGTCTATTAATTGAATTAAAATATCACTTAGAAATGTTTCCTCAAGTAGGTGTGCTAGTAAATATATATATATATATATATATATATATATATATCCCTCACTGACATGGACTAGTGTTCCAAAGATGAGGCTATTGTGTGAAACTTAGCACTATGGAAAACTGCAAACGCAGTGTGAGCACATGAGAACACCAATTAGAGGATGACTTCATTATTACAGCATAGTTAGACCTGCTAAATCTCATCATCACATCACTGCCAAACTTCTGACCACACTGGCACCCAACCTGGCTCATTACCTTAACGATCACATCTGGCTTTACTCTTTTCTGGCAACTAATCATTCCTCCTGGCCAAACATCAATTAATAAGGTGTCAAATAAATAGTAGAACCTTTTCTCTTGTTATAAATGTGAAATGTCAGACAAGGAGTTAGTCAATAAGTGTGCAGTATATATAAGCCCCTTTCCAATTTATACTTCTATGCATTGTTGCAGCAATTTCTATAATAGCAAAAACATGAACACAACCAAACACCCCTTTTATATAGGAATGGATAAACTCTGGAGAATCATATAATGGAATATAATGCATGCATAAAAAAGCAATAGTTATTTTTTTAAACCACACAGACACAGCAGGGGTTTCTGCTGCACTTGTTAAAGTTATGAATCAAGTGCCTCATTAAACAAATCATAAACAGAGGACTGTGAAAACTGGTTTGGTACACACCTTAACCTTGAAAACAGGCCCTAGCAAAAATCCTGACACAGGACTATACTTGAAGATAATTCTGAGACATGCTGGCTCAGTGCCACAGGCAAGATAAATTTGAAAGAAAGGGACCATGAGACTCAAAGAAGAACTGAGTTAACTCTTTGGGGAGGGGGCATCACTGCCCTCTGGTGGTCGTGAGAGTTACCCAGCCCTGCTCCTGGGGAGTGGCTGCTGGATTTGAACCACCAAGCCCATGGGCCTCAGTCCCACACTCAACCACTATGCCACCAGGCCTCAGCCCCTGAGTTAACGCTTAAGACAGTTGTTTGACCATCTGCAAAGAGAAAACCTCCTCCCCTTTGAAAGAACCATATAAAAACTAGAAGTGCTCCCCTCCCCGGCCCCTATTGCCCTCAATGTCCTTTCTCAACTTGCCGTGGGGGTTATGTGTATCTTAACCACCCTTGAGGCTTGCCTTCTGTGGGCCCGCTTCATTTCTCTTGAAGTGACTCTATGCTTCAATAAAACTGTGACTTATCTCTTGGCCGCTGCTGTTGGTTATGTGTGTGCACAGCTTATCTCTGGACCCAAACACGCAATATGGGTTTGGAGGTTTCTAGTTCCCAGTGGGTGGCCTACACCCAGGTGACAAACTTCACAGAGAACATTATATTTAGCAAAGTTATAAGATAAATATTTATTAAAGTCATCTTATTAAAGATAAGTATTTAATGACATCATTATTGTGAAGAAAAATAAAGAAAACACACTTTTTTAAATATCAAAAGTAGATTCTAAAAAGAGCATAAACTGTACAGAGACCATGAGAGGGGAGGGATCAGAAATTAGAGAGGGAGGAAAAGAAAGCAAGAGAGTCATATTTATGAGATATTATGAACATGTTGCACAGAATGTCTAAATAAGCTGCAAGATTTTAAAACAGTATTCAATACATTTAAACATAAGCATAAATAAGTTCCCAAGTGAAATTGACTTCTGATTTGAACACAATCAAAAGTTAATATGTACACTGTGTTATGAGGTCACTTGGAGATGACCTGGGTCATTTATAATAGAATAAACTGGAGAAGATCCGGATTAGTAGGATTTGGAAATCCCTGAGGGGAGTAAAACCTAAGAAATCAATATTTTGTCTGCATATAAAAACAAAGTCTTTTGTGAGTAAGTAGTAATATCATCCTTCAATTATGTTTCTGCAAAGAGAATAGACTATAAATTGATAGCTTCCAAATTCTCCTTTTCCTTCATTGTCTGGCCCATAGATTTGGGGGCACAAAACAGTCTGTATGGACAGCCTATAATCTGACCCAAATATTTTTCAACCCTTACCATTAAGTGAGTCAATTTCTAAAACTAAATTTCTATATCTATATCATCTATGCTGTTAGTTGAAGCTGATGCAAAAAGATTGGAGGGAAGGCTATCACTGATACTGTCAGATACAATACTATACTCCCTGCCACTTCATTGGCTTTGACTTAGACCGTTCCTTTAGGACAGTAGAAGTGCCCTTTAAGGTTTCTGAGGGCATCATGACTGGAGCAGAAGTGCCCTTTAAGGTTTCTGAGGGCATTATGACTGGCGCAGAAAACCTCATCTTCCTTGCAAAGGGTGCCAGGTGTTTATGAACAGCTTACCTTGCTATCATCTATAATTTTTTAATAAAGAAGAGTGCGACAGGCTGAATGGTTAAATTACTTAGCCCAGTATCTTGGTCAGAAGCTACCCTTTGTTATAAATATTACAAAATATTGTGAATCTTGTCACAGCAACAAGTTATACTTGCTCAGCAAAATATCTGATACAATCTGGGCATGACTGACATAGCAGATTGCTTGCTTCAATTCAAGCAAAGGTATTGAAGATAATTCAAGGAGTATCTGGTTTTACTCACTTACCTGCTCTTTTGTCCATTTAAGTGGCCACTATGGCCTTAGAAAATTCACTGAATGAAAATGCTCCACTGAAAGACGTTCTAAACCTCCCTGAGTATTTCTAAAATTGACCGCACACTTTAGCGAAACCATTTAGACATCTTATCCTACCAGATATAACTGCAAGAAATATTTGATCTACTTCTTGTTAAAATGAATGATTTTAAAAAATATGAATAAAAGATGGTTTAAAGCTTGGTGTAGTGATGTTCACAAGATATTTAATTATCCTTACACATATATGAATTTTGTGTGTGTGCAGTCAACAGCATGGGGATGGGGGTCTTGTCTGATCTTGGTTGGCTTCCCTCTTGTCATGAGGCAAGGTCAGACAGGCCTCTGCCCTCCCCATTCCTTCTTGCTATCCTGAACCCATCATTCCTTCCATGGTGCTCTTCTGCTCCAAGAACTTGTTGCAGTAGCCTCATTGAACTCACAGACCATACTCATTCACAATTAAGCAGGTTTCTTAGAGAAATTAATAGGTTACCGCAAGCCCAGATTGGAAAACACCTGGAATGAAATCATTGGTCCACAGAAATAACTCTCCCCAACCAGGAGCCAAATCTCTCTCTAGCCCTCAACCTCACAGCCATGTAGGCCCTTGGTTGAATTTATAATCATATGATTGTGTATAGGCAGTCCCCAGATAGTGAACATTTACTTCATGATAACTTCTTTTGGGCCTTTAATGTTATGTAAGTTTCCATCATTTTGAAATGATTGCACCAACTCCCATTTGCAACAATGTCGTCATCATAATCTCTTTTTATTACTACTCTTTCAGTTCAGCCTTACATCTCAGCTATGTTCCTCTGCTTTGTCTCATGGTCTCTGCCGCTGCATGCAGTACCTCTGTGTCAAAAGTACTCATCAATAATGCTTGCATATTCCTATGGGTTCCTGCTTCTGAGATGGCTCAAATACACAGAGAAAAGACTTAGAGGGAAGTTTTGTGGTTTTTTGTTTCCCACCTTAATCCTGTAACAGAAAACATCTCCCAAGACACAGAGAGAAGATTAGAAGAATTGTGGCTAGAAGGGTCATAGGAATTAACTATATCTCAATTGATATTTTCAGTAAAGAACATTACTGATTGAATATATATCATATTTGCATGAAAATGAAAGTTATTTTCTTCACTTTTAATACCTAAGCATGAACAGTATTCTGTGACTTGTAATAAATCATTTTTCTAAAATAAGGCGTGTTTGTTTAATCTTTGACCAAGTAAAAACATAATTAGCAATTACAGTTCAAATGGACAAGTAAAGAATACCAAGCTGTTAACATAAGTAAGATTTTTTTTAAGATTTTTAAAATTTAAGATCAATGTAGATATATCTGTGACTGCTCAAATACTATTGATTGACTATTTGTGTTTTGTAAAAATTAGACCCATTTAAATACCAGAATGCTTTGATATTTGTTAGGTGTCTTGAAATTGGCTCTGAGGCATAGTAACCATAAGTCTAATAGAATGAAATACTGCTCTGTCCTATACTAGACTTACAATCATTCTTAGACTCTTGTTGTAGCCACTGTGTCAACCTATGTCATTGAAGATCTTCCTGTTTCTCAGTCTCCGTAATTTACCAAGAATGAGGCTCCTCTTCAGGGATTAGTATCTCTGGATAATTTGTCAATATATGTGAGGCAAAGTCTTGCTATCTTCTAAGCGTCCAGAGCTCTGAAAAGCAGAATAGTTCATACAAAAAATTCACATGGCAACAGTCAGAAGAACCTCACAAGGGTTGCTGGTTTTAAAAGTAATATACATGAATGCATATCGAAATTTATCTCAAAGTCCATCATCCTGAACACTTATAGGCACAATTAAATAGATGACAATTTATTTATTTATTGTCATGTCATTTATTGTCATTTATGGTACTTTTAGTCATCTGCCTTATGTATTTTTATGTATGGGAACTCACAGTCTCACAGTGAATAGGGATGTAAAGTAGAAGATGTATTTGCACAGACATGCCAAGGTTTCAAATATAAACTTAACCTTCTTTACAATGGTATAAGCATTACTTTTTATTTGTCAAGAAATATCAAACATTACTTTGATATTTACAAAGAAATGACACTGTCGCTCTCAAATGTACTTAGAAATGCTTAGTAAACAAGGAGTTAGACTATTACTTCCCTCTTCTTTTATTCCTATTGTTTGATCAAGCATTGACTGTGCCATCAGGTTCTGATATTTCAATTCACCAAATAAGAAAGCATACCATTAACTGAAAGTACTTATTGAGACTGTCTCTTAGAGTTGGTCATTATTGTTGCAAAACCGTTAATCAATTGGTTACAATGTTATGCGTTTTTTCATATGTATATTGGATCACACAAAAGTCCAGCATATGATGGTTGATAATATACTGGCATAAAATTTATAAAAGCAAATAAATTTGGTAACTCTTTCATACCAAAAAAAAGTTCATGAATTCAAATCAGTGCATATTTCGCCATAAGGGTCAAGAAATTGAAGCCCTAATTTTATATTAAAGGAAAGAATGACTGTCTCAGAATTTGTGACTGCTTCTCTTGCAGTGTTGCATTTCTCTCCCATTTTAATTAATTTTTATTTATGTTGTAATTTTACTCTAGAAAAGTGCACAGTTCAAACAATCACAATTAACAAAACATACTTTTCTCTCACAAACCAAATGTTTATAACATTTTGAAGCAAAAAAAAACCCCAAAAAACAAACCAACAACTCAATAAACAGCAACCTTTCACTTGTTTTTACACTTACAATATCACTTTCATGATCAGCATTTTATGTGATTTTCATATGAATTTAATGCATAATTAAATGGCTATGTCTAATCTGTGGAAATATACTTTCAAAACCACTGCCACCGACATTTATTAAAAATATTGAAGCAATTGGGGAAAGAGATTACTAATTTTCCTTTCAGAAATGCTGGGATGACTTTTTATTGATTGGGACACTTCTCAACTCTCCTGGGACAGAGGTTTATTTCTAGACTTTTTCCTCAGTAAAAAGGTAATTAATTCCTGCTCAGTGAAGCAGATAATTTCAATGGTTGTATTTTATGGTCCAGCTAGATATTAGCCACTTTTGTATCCAACCAACACCCTCATCCAAATACTTCTTATCAGCACGCCTCATTGCTCACGTGCTCTGTGAGCATTTGGACCCTCACAGGAGTGTCCTCATTAATTAATGAGCTTTATGAAATCTTTCACATGTGTCTCTTTTAAATGTGCATGGCTTTGCATTTTATGAATATATAACTTAAACATTCATATTTGGTAGAACAAGCAGCACATCAGCCTGACTTGTTAACATAATTTGAAAATGGCAATTGATTCTCAGAGATATTTGCAGATATTGGAAAATATATTTAGCTTTCAGAGTTCTTATGTCCTAAATTATAAGTTGACAAACTATAAGCTCTGTATGCCTGTGTCTGTGGTAAAAATGTTATCATATTGTAATTTAAAATGTTTAATTTATATGAGGCTACCCATGTTAAGCCTTAGTAAAACATGTGAAAGTACAAATAAGCTTACTAATAACTGCATTACTAGTAGGGACTGGAATATCCGAGCCCCTCTTTCTTGCTCTGTTCTTGTCAGCCTTGCAAGAAACTATTCAGAAGAGAAACAAAAGACAGTTTAAAATGTAGTGATTGAATTTACTTAAGAGTTACATCCAATAAAACTATGCAGATGGACATTTCTGCTAGTCTGGGATTTCTTCCTGAATGGAAGTTCAGTTTTTATAACTTGTTAGTTGATCTGTTGTTATTTGTTGACATTTTTTAGTGTGACTTTCTTTTTATAATTTTCTTTTACAGATGTTTTACATATACAGAATTTTGACTATGTTCTTCCCACTCATATCAGATCAAGCCAATTTGCTGTCTTCCCCTCTGTGCAGGGAATTTCTTTCTTCCTAAAACCATTGATAGAAGAAATGTGTTTCTCTGCCCTTCATTTCCCTTTCAGTCTGAAATTTCTTGCATTCTTTCCTTCTTTCCATTGCCCCTTTGTGCCTCGCCTACCTAGCCAACCCAAAAGAAACATCCATAAATCAGATGATGGGTCACTTGGCATTGAAACTCATTAAATACAGAAATCTCAAAACTAGCAGTTTACACTGAAAAAAGTAATAACTAAGTGGCTATCTGTATTCAAACAGCAGGCATCTAATATGACTTCATTCTCACTACTCAATTATTGGTAAGACATAAAGTATATTCTCATTTTCTACTGCTTTTAATTCACTCTATCTAGTTTCTTTGAGATGATCTGGAATTTTAGACATGTTTCTTCAATAGCCTACATCACCATCCAAAACAAATTATTGTTTTTTGTTCTGTTTTGTGTTTTAATTAATGTTTTCTCTTGATAATCAATAATGTCTCCCAGGATGAGCATGTTGGAGCAGAGGTTCTCAATTAAGAGAGTCTAAAAAGAAAGGCCTGCCTATCTACTTACAACAATTAACCAACAAAAAACTATGAAACAACAAAATCTGCCCCCAATATCATCCTGTAAAAATATGACCCTAGGTTAGAAGCATCTAAAAATACACAGTCACTGCAACAATATATTAGAACATGTCAGTAAATATGATTAGACAAACTTTTGTTTTATTGGATGCTTGGTAACCACGAGTCAAAGCCAAATCAATGGTAACTATCAACCACAGTTATTGTATAAAGGATTTCTTTGTGTAAAGATTCATAGAAGCTGAAAATCTTACACATTTACCAATAAATCTGGACTAACAGTCAAAAAATATGTACTCACCAGTCCTGTAACTCACAAATGAATTATTTTGTTCCAATACACTTACAAATTTTTATCTAGAAAATGTTTCTTTGCCCTTAGTGCAATGTTTCTCTCAGCCCTTTGTCATTCTGCCCTCATGCCCTATTCATCAGAAGGGTTTCTCTTCTTCCTAGTGAGGAAAAAAGCGTTCTTCCTCTAGGACCTTCCCTGTACCTTCTAGCTCTGTGTCCAAGTCCTGAGTCCCAAATCACCTGATGAGCTCTAATAAAAGTCATAAGATCAATCTGAACATATCGAATAGATGGATGTTTGTAGAATGAGTAAAAGCTCAGTGAGCCCTTGCCCTGTTTATGTCAGAGAAAGATTAAGAAAAAGATTAAATAACATCCAAAGCTACTATACTGAAAGCTTTCAAATACAAGGTGTATAAGTAATTTTAAAATGAACAGAAATTACTTAATATATGGTAAATATATTCTGTTATCATTTCATCACAAATGCTGATAGCTCATAATCTTATTGGGTACATAAGTTCATATGCTTTGACATTCTATATTTTCAAAGAATTTTGACCTATGCTTTCGTATCAGGAAAAAATACATACATGAAATAAAACTACACACTTCTCAAGCAAAGTAAAATATTAAAGAGAGTGTATTAAATGAATCACCTTTTTACTAAAACTTTGTTAGATTTAGCCATATTAACTCTATTTATAATATAAAAATTAGAAGAAAAATTAAAACTGAGTATAAGAGGAAACAGCAATTTATGAAATTTAATATAATAATCAAGAATTCTGCAGTTACATGTGTTCTATTTAGTTAAAGGGGGTGGGGCCTTTGCTGCTGATGGACTGCTTCACCTGACTTCAGGCACCTTATTTGTAAAATTACTAGGAAGGTCAACAGACAGACACATACATATGCACAACTATTGTTCTGGATAGAAAAGGGTCTGCCACTTGTTAAGATCTACATAATCACTCAAAACATCATGGCTAACTTGGAGTACTTGTAAGCATTTTTGAGTTACATAAGAATTAGATTACAAGAAGGTTTGCTATCACTTTGCACTATGAAGTTCAAAATGCAGAGTAGATACTTATAGAAAGATCCAATGAATCCATTTTCTGTAGAGTACAAGAGTTGGGGTTTCTCTGCAAGTGATCAAGAATGTGGCTCTTGTTCAACTCCTTAAAATGGATCCTTGTCATGAAGTGCCATGGAGACGCTTCCAACCCACGGCAAGCCTATGCATCACAGAACGAACAATGGAAAGGGACTGCACCACCCTTGCCACTGTTCCGCTGTCTGATCCCGTCCTTGCCGCCCAGGTCTTCATCGGAGGGAGGACCTTCCTCTTTCGTCCCTTTCCCTCCACTTTACCAAGCAGGATGTCCTTCTCCAGGGGCTGGGGATAAACACCATTTATTTAAAATGGATAGCTTGCAGAAGTAATATGCTAATCCTGGGGGGCAACAAGGGAGTTCTTAGAGACCCCAAATGAATGCTCAAGCTTACTTAATAGGTGCAGGAATTTCTGGGTTTGATGAGCATGAAAAAATGTTTCAGAGATTTTTCATGATTCTGCCAAAGATTACCTTATTTATTTTTCTTATTTATAAATAAGTTATAAATCATCTATAAAATATCTTCTTTGTGTGTTTTTACTTTGCTTAGCAATTCCTATTCTAGCAAATGATTCAAAACATTTCTCAAAATATCATCTACAGGTACAATTAGTGCCAGAATAGGGCTGACTAAAGAGTAGATTTATGTGTTCTGAAACTTTGAACTAGAGTACACATATATCTTGCCTTCTAGAGAAGTCTTACTTCCCCAGAAAAACGTTGTTGTCAACTTGTGTCCTGGTTGCATGGTTTATCAAGATGACATGTTAAAAGAAAACACAGAAAACTTTTTATTATTTAAAAACTAAATAAACCTAGATTACAAACTGATGCCACAAGGCAAAGAAATAGTTCAGAAGTAGGAAAGGCAGAGAATTGTGTACTTTCTTATTTGCTAAAGTATGTATAAAGGTCTTTCCATAATTTAAAGCATACATACATTTTAATATGAATCACATGCATATCTTAGCCTAAATAATATTTTATGGAAGTTAAAAAAACAGTATAGGGATCTAATGCAGATTCCACAGTTCAATCACATCAAGCAGTATTGGACAATTGCTAATCAGTTAAAAAACATTCTCTTTCCTCCTGAACTCCTTGATGCCAGCTCTCCTTTACCCCTCCTCCCCCAACAAACCCCATGTATTCTGCTTTGTGCCTCACTGGGTTTATCAATCCTGGGTTTTATATGCTGAAAAACAATAAAATATTTTATAGAAATTTTATTACACACATTTCAAGGACAAAAAACAAGTTGCTTTTATTAGGAAAAAAGAAAAGAAAGACTAAGGGGATTTAAATTAATTGGGGGAAAACCCAAAATAAAGTTTGCATGGAATGCATCGTAACCACATAGCTTTAATTATTAATGTTAAAACACTAGCATATACTTTCACAATTTGAATAATTACCTAAGTGACAGTCTATTTTTGTTTTTACAAAGTAAGGTGAATAAAAATAACTAAGATAATAAAAAATGTTTCAAGACAGATTTTGAGTACTAGATGTGGAGAATACAATATTCTACTTTCAAATAAACAATAACCTACAACTAAGATCAATGTCCTAATGGTCCCGTCTTATGTGAATTCTCTTCCTGTTGTGAAAAACCTGTATTTTTCTTGGCTGTTTTTCGTGGGTTTTTTTTTTTTTTCATTTTAGGAGATCATTTGCATGTTTATTATGTCAAGCAGACAAACATAGCTTCTTCACTAGCAGTTTCTGTTCGACTCTTATCAACCACTTCTTTTAAAAATCATTTTATTGGGGGCTCATACAACTCTTATCACAATCTATATATACATCCACTGTCTCACTTTGTTTTTAAAGGTAACCTTAGAACATCAAAGGGTTCTAAAAGATGGACATATATTATATTATAATAAAATTCCTGAGCTAGCTTATCTTTCTACCTCATGAAAACTGTTTTCAAATAACTTGATAAATTCACAAGGCTAAGGAAAAAAGTTTTGCTCTGTGACCAGATCTCATGCTATCCTCACCATTGTGGTTATTTGTGTGCCTTCTGTTGCACTCACTATGGCAACCTATATTGTCAAGTTTTTTTTTTCCCCAAAGCTTCTACTTTACATCATTATGATGTCCTTTTCCAGGGAGAGCTCTCTTCTGATAAAATGTCCAAAGTACCTCAGATGAAGCCTCAGGATCCTTACCTCTAGGGAGAATCTGGTTTGCTTCTTCCAAAAAAGATGTCTACTCTTGAAAATGGCATTTACAGGGGTCCAGGTACAGGCATGTGCATATATAAATGACTTTATATATGATGATAGGGAATAGGTCTATGTGCATATACTTATAGAGTTAGTATTAAGATGGACATTTGGTCTCCACTCAAAAACTTCCTCAATGAAAGAACACTTTGCTCTATTAAATTGGCATTTCATGACGCTCAACTTCCCAACATGATCACTGAAGACAAAGCAGGTGCATAACAAACATGGCAAAGAAAGATGATGGTTCCCAGCTATCAAAAGATACAGTATCTGAGGTCATGAAGGCTTTTTGAAAGTAAATAATCTGCCTTGTAGCTCAGAAACAACAAAGCCCCTATGCAAAAAGCACACTAGCATTTGCATTACCACGAGGTGTCAAAAGGGATCAGTTATCAGGCATCCAAGAACACAAAAAGCACAGTATTGCATGTCCACCTTCCTGACATGATCACTGAAGACATAAGAGTCCAAAAGCAACTGTAGTGAAGAAAGTTTATGATGCCCATATTGTGTCTGGTGTCTTAAAGGCTTGAAGGTAAACAAGTGGTCATCTAGCTCAGAAGCAACAGAGCCCACATGAAAGAAGCACACCTGCCAGTGTGATCACAAGGTGTTGATGGTATCAGGTATCAAAGAACTAAAAATCATATCATTATAAATGAGGGGGAGTGCAAATTAGGCACCCAAAGCCCATCTATAGGTAACATGACATCCCCTTACAGAAGGGTCAAGGGGAGGAGATGTGCCAGTCAGGGTACAGTGTGGCAGCAATGAAACCTGCAACTTTCCTCTAGTTCTTAAATGTTTCTTCCCCTCCAACCACCATGATTCCAATTCTACCTTGCAAATCCAGCTAGACCAGAAGATGTACACTGGTACAGATAGAATCCAGAAACATTGGGAACCCAGGACAGATGATCTTTTTAGGAACAGTAGTGAGAGTGGTGATACTGGAAGGATGGAGGGAAGGTGGGATAGAAAGGGGGAATTCATTATAAGGATCTACATATAACCTTCTCCCTGGGGTATGGACAATAAGGAAGTGGGTGAAGGGAGACATCGGACAGTATAGGATATGAAAAACAATTTACAAATTATCAAGGGTTCATGAAGGAGGGGCGAGCAGGGAGAGAGGGAAAAGAGAGGAGCTAATATCAAGGGCTTAAGTAGAAAGCAAATATTTTGAGAATGATAATGGCAGCAAATGTATACATGTGCTTGGCATACAATGGATGGATGTATGGATTGTGATAAGAGTTGTATGAGCCACCTACAAAGTGATTTTTAAAAATCCAGATATATAGAGAGGGATCTATAGAGAGATAGATCTATAGCGAGGGAGTTGGATTGATAATTGCCTAGTGGCATGGCAAGGGAGGATGTCGAGAAACTGGGAGTTAATGAGTATGAAAAAAATGAAATGTTATTATTTTGCAGATCTTAATAACATTATATGATTAAATTATACTATATGTGAAGTATATGGCAATAAAACTATTTTTTTAAGTTAAAAAGATGTTTGCTCTTTTAGCAGTCGGTGGTTATTTCAAGATTCTTTTCCAATAGCATAACTCGAATGTTCTTCAGTCTTCTTTATTTAATGTCCCATGTTCACATGCATATGAGGTGATTGTAAATACCAATGGGCAGCTTTGTCCTCAAAGTGACATCCTTGCTCTTCAAAACTTTAAAGGGGGGCTGAGCCCCGGTGGCTTAAGTGGTTGACTGCAGGACTGTAGCCCGTGGGCTTGGCAGTTCAAATCCAGCGGCAGCTCTCAGAAGCAGCACTGGGTGGCACCCATGACCACCAGAGGCAGTGATGCCACCCCCCCCCCAAAAAAAAAACTTTAAAGAGATCTTCTGTGACACATTTACCCAAATGCAATGATATCTCGACTTCTACGTCCATGAATATTGATTGTGGATCCAAGCAAGATGAAATGATTGACAGCGTCAATCTTTTCTACAAGTGTTTTGATGTTGCCTATCAGTCAAATTGCGAGAATTTTGTTTACATTGAGTTGCAAGCAATATTTAAGGCTGCATCCCTTGATCTTCATCAGCAAGTGCTTCCGGCCATCTGTCCTTCCTTTCACCAAGCAGTGTGCCATCCGCATACCACAAGCTGTTAAAAAGTTTCCTCCAATCTATAGCCATGTTCTGGTCTATTTAGTCGAGCTCCTGAAATTATTTGCTAAGCAGACAGACTGAAGAAATGTTATTAAAGGATGTTGCCCAGATTCCTTGACTTCAAACCATTCAATATCTGCTTTGCTCAGTAAAAATGACTCCCTTTTTGATTCACATGCGTGTTCTTCATGAGTACAACGAAGTCGATGTTCTTCTCAGTGCAATTCTTAGTCAGTTACTGTGTACATAGTAAAATGCCTCAGCATAATCAGTAAAACACAATCAAGCATTTTATCTGGTGTTCCTGCTTTGATGTAAGAGCCCTCTGACATGGGCAAAGATATCCGTTGTTCCACATGCTCGCTGGAAACTGACTTGAATATCTGGCAGCTGTGACTCTACTGAAACAACATTTGTTGAATGATCTTCAACAAGATTTTACTTGTATGTGATAGTAAAGATAATGTGGAATAATTTCCTCAATCTGTAGTGCCACCTTTCTTTGAAATTTATACAAATAGACATCTCTTGTAATTGTTTGTCCTGGTCACTCTCTTAAAACATTGCTTGGAATAGAGTGAAGAATACTTCCTGTGCTTCACCAGCTTTTTCAAATATTGCTGTTGGTATTTTATCCGTTTCTGGAGCTTTGATTTTTATTAATGCCTCCCTTGCACCTTGAAATTCTTCTTTCAGTTCCATTGGTTCCTGTTCAAATGTTAGGGCTTGAAATGTTTGATTGTCAAATAATTATTTTTGGTACAGTGATTCTGTGTATTTTTTTCATTTTTCCCTGTATCATTCAATATTTCCCCCCATAGAAGCTTTTAATATTGCAACTTGAGCCTTGCATTTTTCCTCAAGCTGTCTCATGTGTGATAAACATATATTTCTGTTTTGATTTTCTAATGCTAGCTCTTTGTACATTTTATGAAAATACTTTAATTTGTCTTTTTGAGATGCTCATTGAAATTTTCTCTTCAAATAGCTTGCTTCATTATTTCTTCCAGTTGTTTAACTGGTTGATGAAGAGGAAGTTTGTTGTCTCTCCCCTCATCCACTTTTGATCTTTTCTGTCTTATCTTACTTCCTTAATGACCTTTGCTTTTTTCATATTTCATGCCCTTAATATCATCCCACAGCTCATCATCATATCTTCTGTCATTAATGTCTAATGAGTCAACTCTATTCTTGAGATAATCATGCAATGTAGGTGTAATATGAGTATATTCCAGGTCATATTTTAGATTTAGTGAACTGTTTTATTTTTTTCAACTTCATTCTGAGCTTACATATGAGCACCTGATGATCTGTTTCACAGTGAGACAGGCTCCTTTTGACTGATGTTATTGGGCTTCTCCATTGTTTCTTTCAACAGAAATAGTCAAAATGACTTATTTATAATCAATCTGGAGAAGTTTACATACATAGTCTTCACTTATATTGTTGGAAATAAAAAGTATTTGTGGTGTTTGTAGGATGAGTCGGAGTCTTAGTAGCAATATCATTTGACTTAGATTATTATATCAATTCTATATTTGATTTTTTAAACAACCTGTGATATCTTAAACATTGAAATAAATGAAAAGCCAGAAATGACAACAAATGTCACACTAGAAGATACCTGAATATCTAAATAGCTTTATAGGTTGGCTATATTTCCATAATAAAATTATTATTTCTAGGCTCAGTCGGATAAGACAGTAAAATCAAAGAATGTGACCTAACTATGACTCAAAAATTGGCTTTATAAAACCATTTGCCTCAAGGTTTCTTTAATAGAAATGTGAAATGTAGGGTGAGAGATGTGTGGGAGAGAATACATGGAATCACTTTTGAATGTCTCTTTTTTAAAGCAATGTAAGCAAATTGGGCATATTCACAATTAAGTAAATGTACTTTTGAGAACTTTGGAACTTTGAGACCAGATCAAAGAAACTTATGGTCTTTTTTTCTATGATGAGACATCTGAAAATTATCTTCAAATTTTAATACTTGTTCAGTGAAAGAAAAAGTAGACATATATTTATGTCTACATATCTATCCTTCCATCATAAAAATAGTTTTGAGAATTTGTTTTAGGCTAAGAAAGAAATGTCTAGCATTCAAACTTCTTCTACATTAGAATGAGTTGCATCAATAATCACACTTATTATGGATGCTGAGCAATAGAGTGAAATATCTGCTTTATCCTGGATTTGACATTGAAATTCCATTCAAATTCCAAGGGACTTAGCACTTCAATTTCACCACATAGGGGTAAATTGCTTTTAAGTCCTTCCCATGTGGTATGTGCTGTGCTAATATAGATGGTCTCAGTTAATCCTCACAGCAGTCCTGTAATATAATTTTATTAACCCATCCACCTCTTTTTAATATGAAGAAAGTTTGGCGACTATAGGAAAATCTGCTACACATTAAGATGTGAAATTTTATAAATAAATAACAAATAAAAAAATGAGTTTCTTTTTAAATTTTAGATTGTGGCCAATGTGATACAAAAAGCTTATGTCTAAAATTATTGAAGCCTATCCCATCACATCATTAACTAACCATATGATACCCATAGAAGTTTAAGTCTTTGTCAGGGTGCCTTATTGTCCACATTTAAATTAAAGCAGGTTCTTTTTATATAATTTAAAAATAATAAGCTTCAAAGAGTAATATCACATCATGTGATAAAGTTCATGGGCTTTGGGAAATACATCGTGTCCTGCAACCCTAACAGTAATCAACAAAAAAGTTAGTTTTACCACCTCCCACCTTAATTTCATCGTACAATACTTTGCCATCACTGTTTTTCATATTCAAAAGCTATAGAAATTATCAATTTGGCTGAGCTCCGGTGACGTAGTGGTTGTGCGCGGGACTGTGGCTCACTGGGATGGAGGTTCAATTCCAGCAGCGGCTCTACAGGAGCAAAGACTGGGCCTCCTACTCCCACCACCAGAGGGCAGTGATAACGCCCCCAAAAAGAAATTATTTATTTGCTCAATGTCATGGTAAATATGCCTTCCCTAGAATGCTAGGTGAATGGAATCATTGTAAATCCTGCTGGTCTCGTTCCTTTCATACAACAAAATGCAATTGACATCAACCTGTGTTTTTGTTCACCAATATTTTACTCTATTGGTTACTTTTCTGGATTTTAATTCACCCAATGACTGTAGCACCTTGTTTGTACAAACATCTATCAAAGTACATCAGATTTTTTTCCCCAGTTTTTGATATTTATGATAGAAAATGCATACAGGCAATATGTGAGTATATGTATATGTGTGCCTGTGTATAGTATAAGTATGCTTACATTTATATTTACATATATACTTATGTAAACATCTAAAACTGGGATTGGGTTATTTGGTAAATGTATCTTAATCTCCGTGATACATTTTAATAAGGTTTCCAAAGGTTTTCCCAATTTTTTATTCCCATCACCAATTGATGCCTTTGCCTTGTGCTCTGCATTCTCACCAACACAAGATTTAGTCAGATTTTTTTGCTTTATGTATCTGGGGTTTTTTTTTATCATTTTAATAGATCACAGTATCACTTTATATTTCATTAAGACAAATAGTCAGGAATGAATTGGGCTGCTAGCCACAAGCTCAAAATAGCTAGCCACACTGGGCAAGATGGGGTTTTGACCTCCATCAAGATTCCCAGTCTCTGAAATCCTCAAAGGCATCCACTAATGACAAGTCACAGCACCTTGGTGGCACTGCTGAGGAAGCATTGAATTGGGAAACTGCCAAAACAGTGGTTCCACCCCACATGTCACTCAAGGGGAGATCGATGAGCCAATATGCTCCCATGAACATGGATAAAACATTGTGAACTCGATGCAGGGTACCTGTTTGCTGAGACCCATTGGATAGCAGTAGGATTGGGTTAGTGAGAATAAGTGGCGTCGATCTTTTACTCAGATGTTTATATAGTTTGTCATCCCCAGATTATGAACACTCTACAACTCCTTTTTGACCTTTCATGTTATGTAAATTTTCCCTCACTTTGAAATGATTGAACCAATCCCCACTTGCCAGAGTCTTCATCACAAGCTGTATCTCTTGCAACATTTTAGTCATTGAAAAGGCTTCAATCCCTTTCTTGCACTAAAACATGGCTAAAAAGGAATCATAGACACCTGTTTCAACTCACTTTTAAATTCCACTTCAAGACTTAAAGGCACAGTAATGGATTTTGATCATATTCTGGGAATGTCTATATTAAAAATACATTTCTTTGGGGGAAGTAGTTAGGAAGTAGTTATTTAACTAACTTGTTCATTTAAAAAGAAAACTTTTCTTTTCTTAGAGTTGAGTTGTGAAATTATCTTTTATACCCTGGATATGGGCCTTTTCTCATGTACTAATTTCCATGAAGTAATTCCCATCTTTTGCTTGAACAATCTTAAATGAGTATTGGTGCTTCAGTCGGTTTGGCTATACCTTAAAAAACTGTGAAGTTGCTGGGCTGTACTCAAAGAATTGATGAGCTAGCCTGGAGAGTCAAGGCGTGGTAAATTAGGGCTAGATTTAGTTCATTAATCAAAGGTAAATCTGAGGATGGAACAATGATTATCATGGAGGAAATTTTGACCTATCTAATGGGGATGTCTTGGGGATCAGTGATTTCTAGCTGGGTTGTCCAACTTGTACACATCTATCAGGGCGTCTCCACATGAGTACTGAGGGGTCCTCAAACCCAAATGTGCACAGCATGGCTGTGGGGAAGCATGCATCTTCATAAGGGTGAGAAAGAGCCTAGGAGAGCAGTAGTTACTTCAGGATGTCCTCTTCTCTGGGAAGTTTGGTGGGCAATTAGCTGCAAAAGCCCATGTAATGGATAGCAGTTGTCGAGGTGTTCACGAGTAACATCCTAAATAGCAATCTCTGTGAATAAGGTGAATAGATGGTTTTGTAGAATAGCCAGACTGGCATGAAAGGAGATGGGAAGAAAGCAGCTTGGGAAGGGTGAGTGGTGACATGGAGGATATTGTTGCCAGGCTGCCAGGGCTTCTGGAGAGCCTGTCATGGTCACCAAAGCCAAAGAGAGAGACTAGATTGCTTTAAGGATTTTTATTTTCCTCTAAGCACTTGCAGAAGGAATGGTCTAGTTTCTCTGTGATGTTTTAGATTTCATTCCTGACTCCTCAAGTTAATATACAAGAAACAGCTTTTTACAATAATTACAGGCGGGCATTAGCAGGCGTTTTTAATGCTCCAGGATGCAATCGATACTCTAAAATGGCAAGTTCTTCCATGATTATCGCAAAATTACCTATGCATCCGTTTCACAGGGGTCATTAGATCACCGTCCCATGATGCTTCATGCGCCCTTGGTGAGCCAAATTGGTGTGGTGTTTCTTGCCTATTTATCTTTCAGACCACATTGGCCTCTTTCCCAAGTTAGAATATCCTTGCTTAAAAGGAATCCTTACTGGACTGGAGAGGACTGTGGCATTTTGACTTTTAACAAATTGAATGTTAAAGTAGGTTACTTATCTAGCATTGATTTTTCCCTATAGCAGTATGAGGTGTGAGTGACAAAGGGCACCCACCCACGTCCAGCAGCAGCTCGGATCCCAGCTAGAGTCTGTCAACCACTCAGCCCCTCCCTTTTGCTCAGGGTGTAGTCACAGCAAGAGGGAGCAGGCAGAGGAAGCACACCCACCCCACCGCAGCAGGGAATTATCAAGGGAAACTCCCTGGCAGTATTGTGCAGGGAAGTCACCCGCGGATGACTCATTTTCCCTTCACACTCCTCATCCTCAACTTCTTTCATGATCTTCTGGTAGAACTATGCCAGAGAACATGGCCAATGTCAGTGAAAGAGAGCTTCACTGCCACCAGGACAAGGCTGGACAGAGATGTCTATTTCTTTTTGGCTGGAGGAATGCAAGAAGAACTCATACAGGGCGCTTCACACTCGGGCTCACAGAGTGGAGCAGCAAACCTCGCTGAAGCCAAAGGGTCTAGAAAGAAAGAGGTGGGAGCCACAAGAAAAGAGAAAAGGCTGAACAAATCCTGCTGGATGGTTATCTAGATGATTGCTAAAAGGAACTGGAGAATCATCTGCCAGGATAATAGTTAAAAAAAAAAAAAGATAACCTACTGATGCTATTATGGGGTAAGCATTGGACTGATAGCCATAGATGGGATGGTTAAACTTCATGGGAGAAAGATGAGATTATCTGTTCCATAAAGATACAAAGCCTAGGGTAAAATATATAAGTCAGCTGCCACTGGATCCTAGTGTTTGAGTAACTTGAACAACTTTGAAAGGAGTAAAAGCCTGAGAAACAGCACCACTTCCCTTTGGACCCTATTGGCCGCTTGTGAGGAATTGTCCACCACCTATAATTGGATGCTGCCAGTCCCTGGAAAATAGAGGTGGGAGTAAGAGGTTAGCAGTAAATGAAAGACAGAACACCCGTGTAAAAATAATACATTGGTCAAGGACAAACAAACCATGAGGACTAGCGGTGATCAATACAACTTCTCTTTGGAACTCTGTGAAGTTTTAAGGCCATCCCTCTGGAAGAATACAGTAGACAATAGATTATGGGAAAATTCTAACCACCGGCAAAGGTTCCAAAGGCAGCTGGAAGCATAATTCCTCTATTAGAATTCCTGAAAAGAGATTGGGACACACACACTGTGTTAAACCTTATTAGTGTACTCTTAAGTAACTCTGAAGTCATATCTGCTCAGACCCAGTTCATCTTCAATGAGATGAGTATCTGAGAATATTCCTGGTGCTGTCTTCTAAGCATCTACACAGGACCACTCTCTGCCATGGCACAATCACTTTGGAATCTGATTCCTTTTTTTTTGTCCTGTTGTCATTACATGGATGACATCAACTGTTGAAGATATTTCTGGGTTCCAAAATTGTCAAGAGATTCTCTAATCACCCATGTACAGGGGAGAAGATGGATTGTGCATACTTAGAAGTTACAGATACCAGGAATTTGGGTAATATTCCTTAAGGGCCCTCTGGTCTGAATATGTCTGTGGGATGCCTGAAGTCATAGCCAATAAGATAAAAAAAGTTTATCCCACCCTCAGAATGACAAAAGAAGTGCAGAGCTTTGAATATCTTTATGAGTAGGAAAGAGGTACTTGGTCCCATGCTTCAGCCCTCTCCCTCAATTGACAAAAGAAGAGTATAACTTTATAGTATGGAAGGAATTGCAGTAGATTTCCCAGAAAACTCAAGTGTTAAAATGGTGAATATTATACCAGAAGGCTATATCAACTTGATTCTTAGAACACGTGAGTGTGATGTTGAAGACAGTTCCTTGTTTGTTGCTATGGAAAATGTCGAACAGATGTAAGGAACAGATGACTTTAGTCACAGAATAGACAACTGACTCAGCAAAAATAATCACTGCATTGAATTAAAAACTACATGCATGCTGATCATTGATGAGCCCTGCCCTTAACACTTTGTTTAGACTGGCCTGTGGCTTTATTGTGTGAATTGGCCAGTAGCACAATGGTCAGTGAACAATAATGGACAAAGATGATATGTGAATGACTTATAACACAAAAAGATACTCAAAAAACTTTCATGTTAGGAAAATGCAAACTAAAATTGACAGTGAAATGCACAGGCATAGAATGACTATAATCAACAAGAAAAAGAATACCAAGTATTGAAAAGTATGTGGAAAATAAGAACCTACATACTTTTCTCCTAGAATGCAAAGTGCAGTGAACCCTGTAAAATAGTTAAAAAATTATAAAAACTGGAAACATATCATATGGAAATGTTCCACAACATGATATATGTAATTAATGTCACCGAATTAAACATGTAAAAAACATTGAAATGGTAAATGTTACATATATAAATTTATATAGCCAAATATGTAGTAAATGCTTCTCATGTATGCATACTATATATGTTGTTATTGTTGGATACCATTGAATGAATTCTGACTGATAGTAACCCTACCTATGCACAGTAGAGTGAGACACGGTGCCATCTTCACAATTGTTCTTATATATTATTCATATGTATTATAATCAATATTATTCTTATATATTGTTCTCACATATTCTTATATAAATACATGCACATATATAGCATTAGGAAATAAATAATGACAACATAGTATAATTTACCAGGTATTGGATAATGAGCATGAAAACAAAGCTAGGTGAGTTCATTCCTAATGCTATGACTCTTTAATATAGTTCTTCGAACCCCAACCATAAAATTACTTTCATTGCTACTTCATAACTGCAATTTTGCTACTGCTTTGAATTGGGTGACCCTTGCAAAAGGATTTGAAAATAGTTAACAAATTTATTTTGTTGAAAACAGCTGGTCTAAATGGATTGTTCAATAAATGTTGCAGTCTATGCAATTATTCCATTCTTCTGAGTAGCTTGCAAGACAAATAAGAAGTTCCTATTTATAGATCTTTGAAATTTCTTCAGAGAGAATGTAAAGTTTAAAAACTCATGATCTTCCATGAATATTTTAAATATCTTGCAATTGAATTTCAGCTATAAACTTTGGTCCCATTTCTTTTTGTCTAAATATTTGCACAATCCTGACATGAGTGAAACCTATTTTAACTGCTAATCAGTTTCTCTTTATGCGAGACAGAAAGCTTGTTTGGCATGAAGAAGTCTTAGAAAGGCTATCACTAAATTTCACAGGGAACTGCCAAAGAAGATTCCCTGCTAAAAGATAATCAGAATGATTCATTGAGGTGACAATAGTTCTTCCAATCTTACCAGTTTTAAAATTAAAAGTTGACCAATACCCTGGGGAATAAGGTACCTTCATTTCTAAAATAATACCAGACACTATATTTTATTGTTTCACTTTAAAACTGTTTTTCTGCAATTCATGGATACCCTGAAATTCAAAACTATAAATCAATATATATGAGTCAAAATCAATTCAATGAAAATGAGTACATATTAGTGGATTTCTTTTGAAAAATACATTCACTATTTTCCTACGTGATATCACAAATTATACTTTAAAATATATTTGCAAAATTAAACTCTTTTGAATGCAAAAATCATCTCAAAAATGCATTTGAAGGATTAAAATATTCACTAACATTTTACTGGAAGTGATTAAATAGTATTTAAGAAAATATTTTTCTGCATTTCTTGCAAAATACATGCTTCAAGTCACATGAGAAATAGCTTACAATGAAAGATAAAATAAGTAGGAGTAGTATACATACCAATGATATTTTGTATTTTTCTAAATATCTTTACAATATTCTATCCAGGAAACTATACTTACATTATATGCTTTGAACCTCTTAAGAGTAATAAAATATTTCCACCACTAAAGGTTTAAGTTTTAAGTTAAATGTTATAAATATTATGTTATAAACATTAAGTTAATCAAACTTATTTGTACCTCTAACCGTCCATGTCTATATATAGCGTGTTTTGTATTGTATATAAATCACTGAGGTCCTTTTGAACAAATGTATGCAAATGAAATTTAGTGCTTCTTGGTACAGGCTTAAGAGAAATGTCGCAATGCCTTTATTGAGTATCCACTTCCTCATTGTAACGTTTAACTTATTTTTAACTTATGTACCATTTAAATACTTTTGATTGCTTTCCCCGGTACCATTATTCCTAATAATAATTTATCTGTGAGTTTCTTTGAACATGTTCCAGAAAATCTTCAGTTCCTGAGTACCTTTTAAAATATTTTAAAGTACATGCTTTGTATTATTGGTAGCAGACTTTTACTTACTAATTTTCAAGAGTAGATCACCAGGCTTTCTCTCTAGTCCATCTTACTCAAGAAGCTCCATTGAAGCCTGTAAACTGGGGATGATCCTGCTGGTATTTGAAATACTGCCAACATGGTTACCAGATTCATAGCAATGTGCAAGCTACAGCTATCACACTATGATAAAGCAGCAGATAGGTGGCAGCAAGAAGCAATAGCAGTAGTAAAATGTAAGCTCAGCAAGTTCAAATCTAAATAGAAATAATTTTCCTCTGAATCAGTAGTTTCTTAACACCAGGATTAATCCCCACCCCCAGCCTCAGTCCCCCACACACCCTGCCTCTCTTCTCTCTTATATCTTGTCCAAGAAAGTAAATAATATCTCGTCTGTAAGACCTGAGTGGTGACTAATCAAGCTCACTGATTTGGTGATTAGCACCTACGTTGCATACTACTGAATGTCTTAGGAAACCTATAGCGTAGATTTCAGGATGATGACAAGTCTTGGGAAATATGATACTTAAACAAGCTTAGGTCAAAAGAAGACTGTGATTTTATGTTTTTCCTCCTCAACTTTTGACATTAAGGAGCCTTTGTGGTACAGTGGGCTAAGTGTCAGGCTATAAGGTCAAAGATGTTTTTTTGAAAAACTTGTGGTACAGTGGGAAAAAAAGATGAGACAGTTGGCTTCTTTCAAGATATGCAACCTCATAAACTATTTGGAACAACTTAACACTGTCCTACAGGGGAATACTGTTTAGAATGGACTCAATGGCAATGGATTTTGATTATTTTTTATCTGATATTAGGGTTGCCAGATTTCATAGATTGGAATGCAATATGCCAAGTTAAATTTAAATTTCAGATCAAAATTGTATTTTGTTAGTTTAAAAATGTACTGTGTACTATTTGAAGCATGCTAGTACACACACAATGTTTTCCATTTTTAATTTGTATTTCTATTGGTGAGTCTTACAACTCTTAAAGCAATCCATACATCAATTGGATCAGTAATATTTGTGCATATGTTCCTGTCATCATTTTCAATGCATCTTCTTTCTACTTGAGCTCTTGATATCAGCTCTTCTTTTGTCCCTCTTTCCCCATACTTCCACTCTTGTGAGCCCTTGGTAAATTATAAAATATTATTAGTTTCATACCCTACACCATGCACTGTATCCCTTCACCCACATTTCTGTTGTTTGTTCACCTGGGGATGGGGTACACTTTAATCATTGTGATTAGTTCTCTGTTCTTCCCCCTTCTCCCCCCACCTTCCCCTTATCCTGATGGTATCATTACTGACAGCTGTCCAGAGGGAGGCAGTCAGACCAGGCACAATTCCCAAACTGTGTCTCCAGTGCTGTCCTCCGTAGCTCTGTGGATCAATGAGGGGAAATTATGTCTCTGGTGGTGTTGCCTCTATGGTCATTTGTGTTCCTTGGCTGCTCTAAGCAGGAATAACATCCTCACAGTTTGGTGGGCCTGAATGTAGTTCTCTCTCTCTCTCTCTCTCTCTCTCTCTCTCTCTCTCCCTGTTCTCACCACTAGTCCAAAGCCATATCTTCAGTGCTACCCTCCATAGTGCATTCTTCTGGGGGAGGAGGACAACATACCTGGAATTGAGGCCAGTGCTGAGAATCTCTTGGTTCGTTCACTGCTTCATGCCGGTATGTTGTCCTAAAAGCTTGGTGGACCAGGATGAGGCCAGGTTCCTCTCTCCCTTTCCTACAGAGACATACACAATAACCCTCCCCCATGGGTAGGTCCGTGCCCTGTTTTCCCACCACTCACATCCTTTTTCACCTTTTCCTTTCCTTTTTAGTTGGCTGACATGTGCATCCCTAGCTTGGTTTGACCCCTACCAGAGGACCTAAACATCACCCTGCATTAGAATGAGAATAGAAAATACCAAAACCTTTTGGAAAATATTTGATAGCAATAAATGTACACATGAAAATGAAAGATAGAGTTATGATTTATATTCTGACATAAAATCTCCAGCAATCATAGCAGAGTCAAAGGGATGAGCAAAAGAAAAGAAATACTGAAAATCAGGGCTGAGAGGGAAAACAAGAAAAAAAACCTATGCAAATAGCTGGTTCTTTGTTTTTGTGCGCCTCACTGCCCTCTGGTGGTTGTGAGAGCCACCAACGGTTGCTCCTGAGAGCCACCTCTGGATTTGAACTGCCAAACCCGTGGCCGCAGTCCTGCACTCAACCCCAATAGCTGATTCTTTGAAAGGATTAACAGAACCAATAGACTAATAGGCATACCTAAACAGAGGATGAAACAAATATTGATAGGCAGAATGAGGGATGAAACAGGTGACATTACAATTGACTCTAATTAAATTAAAAGGCTAATTACACAGTACTATGAAGGCCTAGACTCCAATAAGTTCAACAATGTGGATATATGCACAAATACTTGAGAAAATAATTCCTTCCTTTACTATCCTGGAGAGATGTCATAACTCTGAACTGACCCTTAGCAATAGAAGATATAAACAAGGCTATCAAGGGAACACCAAGAAAAAAGTCCCCTGGACCAGACAGCTTTACAGGAGAATTCTAGCAAGTATTCAGGGAAGAACTGATACCCAAACCATGAAAATTCGTACAGAGCATAGTAAAGGATGATAAACACCAGAACTCTTTCTATGAAGCTAGTTTAGTAACTAAAGCAGGCAAGGATCCAAGAACTGGGAACTACAGATCGATATCTCAAATGAACGTCAATGCAAAAGTCCTTAACAAAACACTGGACAATAGAATACAAAGGTATATAAAATGAACAATTTAACACAACCCAGTGGGAATTTCAAAGATGCAGGGATCCATAATCCAATAGGTCATCAGCATTATTTGCCACATTGACATGAAAAAGCATGAAAGCCACATGATAGTATTGATAGATGCTGAAAAAGCATTCAACAATATCCAATATCTATTGCTGTTTAAGACACTCAAGAAGATAGGAGTGGAAGGAAATTCTTCAATATAATACAAGCTATATATGGAAAAAAAACCCAGCAGCTAACATGGTAATCAACGAAGAAAAGACAACAATATTCCCACTGAAAGAGGGGGTCATACAAGGATAGTACTTGTCCCCCCTTTTATTTAACATTGTATTGGAGGTCCTAGCTAACAACATAAAGCAAAAGAAAGACATGGATGAGATTTGTCTTAGGGAAGAAGAGGTGAAACCATCATTATTCATAGATAGTATGATTTTATATATGGAAAGCCTCAAAAGCTCTACAAGTGGATTGCTGGAAGTGATAGAGGAATACGGGAGAATGGCAGGATATAAGATGAAGAAACAGAAGTCTGTCTGATTGCTATGTACATCAGACGATACCATGAAAGGGGAAATTAAAAAGGTAGTGCTTTTCACTATAGCCAAACACAAATAGAAATATGTAGTGATTGAGCTAACTTAAAAACCAAAAGATTTGTACTAGTAAAACTACAGAACACTATTCCAAGAAACCAGGAGTGACCTCCACAAATGAAAGAATATCTCATGCTCATGGATCAATATAGTAAAGATGTCAGTCCTTCCCAAAACACTATATATGTTTAACACTATACAAATACCAACATCTTTCTTCAAAGAATTGGAAAAACTGATTGCCAACTTCATAGTGAGGGGGAAGAAGCCCAGAATCAACAAAGAAAAGACAGGGCTTGCTTTACCTGACTTTGACATCTATTCTACAACCGTAGTGGTCAAACAGCATGGTACTGGTCTAATGAGAGATATTCAGACCAATGAAAAGGAGCTAAAAATCCAGAAATAAAATCATCAGCATACAAAAATGTTTTTCTCAACTGGATGCCTGTTCTTTAATTTCTGTCCCATTTGATACACTACTATCTCATGATGTGGGATATACAGATGAAATCCTTTGAGGGATAGATATAATTTCTTTCTTTTTAGATTAATATCTCTAGAGTTCATTTGGCATTTTGAAGTAATGCAGAAAATTTAATATTGTTGAGCTATTGCTTATCAGGTGGATACAGGGGGGAAAATCACCGAACACCATCTTTCATGTTTCATTTTGATTTGATTGTGTACAACTATCAATCTCCTAGAGAAATGTTTTAAACATATTTTCAAACACTTCAGAAGTATTTGAGTCATTAAAAAGCTGTCAATTTTTATTAAGTTCTAACCTTGATCTAACTTTGGGTGTGAGAAAGCTATTTTTCTCCATTAAGGCAAACTTTCAGTTAGAGGGAATTTAGGAGCCCAAATTGGCAGTGAAGGCTCTGGGGTTTAGCAGATTATGGTGTTCCTGGAGAGAAAGAGGAGGATTTCCAATCCCATAAACAATTGTTAAGCCCAGAGTCAGTTCTATCCTGTCCTGCTAATCAGTATGGAATCAATGACAGTGAGTGATTTTGCTGTGTAGTGAGTTAAGTGTTGAACAGCTTAAGAGAAAGGTCAGCAGGTCAAACCCACCAGCCATTCCATGGTACAAAGAAGAGGTGGCCAATGCCCAAAAAAGTTTACAGTCTTAAAAACTCTTGAGTCTTTCTGTTCCATAGGACTGGTATTTTGCATCAGAAATATTTAATAACAATGGGTGTTTTTTCATTAATGTTGTTTTTTTGTATAGCTTTTCTATTGTTCTTTTATGTATAGCTTTTTTATTAATTCAAAACTAAAGAATCGGGAAAAATAGACAGGGAAAGATAAAGTAGGATTGCTGTTGTTAGGTGTCATAGAACATGCTCCAACCCATCACAAATGCTATGAAGAGCAGAACAAAACACGCCCTGGCTCTGCACCATCGTTTCTGTGCTGGAGCCCACTGATGTAGCCCCTGTGTCAATTGAGTTCTTCAAGGGCCTTCCTCTTTCTCTGCCCGCCCCCCAAACACACACACCACACACACTTTACAAAACATTATGTCTTTCTACAGGAACTTGTCTATCCTGACAATATGCCCAAAGTGTAGAAGACAAAGTCTTGCTATACTTGCATCTACGGAGTGCTGTGACTTAATTATGCTAATATAAATTGGTTTATCCTTTTTAGCAGTCCATGGGACTTTCAGTATTCTTCTCCAGCACCACAGTCCACATGTATCAATCTTCTATGGTCTTACTTATTCAGTCTCCAACTTTCACATGCATTTGATGCAATGGACGATACCCTGACTTAGTTTCACTGTAACATATTTGCTCTTCAATACTCCAAAGAGGTTTTGTGCAGCATATTTACCAAATGTACTATGTCTTTAAATCTCTTGACTGCTGCTTCCATGAGCATTGATTGCTGACCCAAGTAAGACAAAACACTTGAAAAAGTCAACTTTGCCCCCATTTACTTTGATGTTAACTATTGGTCTAGTGGTTAAGATTTTGACCTTCTCTATCTTGAACTGTAATCCACATTGAAGGCTACAAGGTTTGGACTTTAAGCCCTCCTCACTTTCAGCCAGCAAGATTGTGTCATCTGTATACAACAAGTTGTTAATAAACCTGCCTCCTATCTTGATGCTGCAGTGTTCTTCATATAATACAGTTTCTCTGATGCTTAGCATATAGATTGAACAAGCATGCTGAAAAATATAATCCATATTTTAAAACATCCATTATTATCCTGCTCTATTCACACAACTTCCTCTTGATCTATGTACAAGTTCTGAATGAGCACAATGAAGTGTTCCAGAATGCCCAATCTTCTCCAAGTGAGCCACAGTTCATTATGGTCCACACAGTTGAATGCCTTTGCATAGTCAATGAAACACAGATTTTTTTTCTGCTTTGAGTCAAGATCCACTTGTCATCAGCAATGATATTCCTTGTTCCAGGTCCCCTTCTGAATTGAGCCGAAACTTCAGGGCTGTTCCCTGTCAATGTTTGCAATAGTGGTTGCAGCATTGTTGGATGACATTAAGCAAAATTTTACTTGTGCGCAATATCAATGATATCATTCTATAGTTTGAGCTTCCTGCTGTAGAATTTTTGAAAATTCAAAATATGTCAAGATATGAAATACGTAATTTATTCTGATAATATTTCTCATTATGTCTGAATGAAAGAGACTCATCAATAAAATTATCTAAAACCCAATCCCACTACCATCAAATAATTTCAAACCAAAGATATCCTACAGAGAGTTACCAAGGAGCCAGGTGCAGAGTTTGAATTACTGACAAAGGAGCTAAAAGTTCAACATTTAACAGATAGGAGAACCTGTGATCCCAAAACCACACTCACTGCTATCTAGTTGAATCCATCTCGGAGATCCTCCAGGACAGGCTAAAAGTGCCCTGTGACTTTCCAAGACGGTAACTCTTTGTGGGACTAGAAAATCCAGCTGACCTTAGTGTTTGCAACACAATCTGTTACAGTGTATCACCAACATGCCTGAAATCCACATACTAAAATAAACTACATTCTAGGCCATGAAGAAAAGAAGATTTTGCCTCTTATTCAATTTCCCTGTCCTCCTCAAAGGTATCTCCTGGTTTACATGGTTATTTATCATTGCCACTATTTTTACTCTTGAAAAGTAGGCATGTTGAACTGAGCCCCAGTGGCGTAGTGGTTGTGCACAGGACTGCGGCCCACTGGGTTGGAGGTTCAAATCCAGCAGCAAGGCTGGACCTCCTACTCCCACCACCAGAGGGAAGTGATGCCCCACAAACAAAAAATGAAAAAAAAAAAGAAAAGAAAAGAAGGCATGCTTTTACATTTTAACCTAATATTCAGAGAATATCATTTGCTCAATCTATCATATTTTCCCATCGAAATGGAAAACCCGCCAAATGTTGTTCATTATAATTAATTCATTCACCTTTAAGTCAATGGCATTCGCATTTAACTAGAAGAAATGATATAGAATCGTATGATCATAAACATAATAAAACTATGGTTTGTCTGTGGAGAAACATCTGAAGGTGGGGGGAGACATATTAAAGAAATATCTTATATCCACAACATCTGGATGATCTACTTAAAGTTCATAACTTTAGTTATATTGAGGAAAAAAGGAGGCGGGTTGAGAAATAGTGGTCAGCAAGGAAGATCATAACTGCTAAAAAATATGGGAGGTTGTGGCAGTCACCTAATCTGGTGTCAATTTGAGGATTAAGAGTATAAGGATAGAGTGTAGTCTGTCAATCTAGAGATAGTCAATGAGACCTCTATGTGAGCATGGTCTTCTCTTCTGAGAATTCTGGGAAATCTGGTACTTTCTTCTTGGAAGCAAGAGACAATCTCACTTCCTTGGAGACACTTGACTGACAAGGCTGGCTCCCTGTGAGACATCCTTGAGGAGAAGGCATAGGTACCTACCCTGATATGACCCAAAATCTGGACCTAGAGAAGTCATGTGGAGCCAGCACTGAGATGCTTACAACACGACTGTGATCATCCTGCATTCTACATAACTGCCCATGTTTTGTGAGTCTGAAGAATTTATAGACTGGTATCAGACATATGGGATAATATCAGACTTGTGGGCTTGGATTGGACTGGATTGGGATGCTTTCTCATGTTCCATTTCTCTTGTATATAAGCTTCTCCCTTATATACATATGCATGTTTGTGAATTTGTTTCTAACTGGACTAACACAACGGTCTTTTCAAGATATATATATAGAATGAAGCACTTAGATTTTAAATGTTTCTCTTCATGATTTGATACTCTTATTATTTATTATAAGCTCTATAAATTATTTCAATCCCATAGATACTTCCAAAAGTAGAAATTCTACACTTGAGATATAATAAAACCTCTCATCTGTCATCATGTGTGTATGTGTATGCATAAATCTATGATTTACAAACTCAAAGCTTTTAGAATTTTCCCTGACATTAATTATAATGTCACATGAGTTTAAAGGCCCTGACGTCAAGCCATTTTTGAATTATTGCAGTTATAAGATGAAATTATTTAACTATTCTACATGTTATTTCTTTATATGAATGTTCTAGGAAATAACTAAGTGTAACAACCTAGACAGAAAGCTCAATAGATTATGCTAAAGAGCTGACTAATACATATCTAGTAGACATTCAAGAGTACTTTTAGAATTCTGTTAAGTGAACCCATTGGTAGAGTGCTTCTTTTGCATTTTATCTGCATTTGGATGTATCACAATAATTTTGACCTCAGGTCTCAGAAAACACTCATACTTTATAAAATACTGTTTTAGGAATGCTACCCCTTCAGCTTGTGTAGTACCTTTAAGTACAGATCGCAAAGCGGGGGAGTTTATTTAGCATTAAGTCAGAGTGTTGATCATTCTAGCACTAGCTAAATTCAAAAGTTTTGACAAGACCTCAGTAATCAGGCATCAATAATGAGAAAATCATCTAAACCAGATTTAAGCGGTCAAAGAGATCTAGAAAAGGAAGAAGAAAACTTGTAATTTCTTAACCATGCAAGACCTACTAACTATTGTGTTTATTGTTGCTGTTAAGGGCCAGTGAATCCATTTTGTCCATAGCAACTCTATGCACTACAGAGTGAAACACTGCCTGATCCTGAACCATCCTCACAATTGGGTCTAAGATTGAACCCTTAATAATAATATTATGATTGCTATAGTACTACAGATAGCATGATGTGATGATCAATTCTGTGAATGAGGAGGGTGAGGTGTAGTCAAATCAATTCTGCCTCATAGAATTCAGAAAAAGGAAACCTTTTCCAGCTTCGCACCATCTTCACAGCTCTAACTGTGGCACCCTCACAGAATCAGTGCATCACCTTGACAGTCTTCCTCTTTTTCTGACCATCTACTTTACCAAACATGCTGCTCTTTTGGGGGAACTTGTCTTCTGTGAAGGAGCTCTTGTGGTGTAATGGGTATGCGTTGGGCTACAATCGATCAGGTCGACAGTTTGAAACCACAAATCGCTCCTCGGGAGAAAGGCTGAGTTTTCTACTCCTGTGAATGGCTACAGTCCTGGACACCCACAGGGGTCACCATGAGTTGCCATCAATTCAATGATAGTGAGTTTTATTTCTGTGGAGGTTTTCCTAGTCTTTCCTGAGAATGTCCTAGTTGAGCTGCTAACTCCAAATTTAGCATTTTGAAACAACCAGTCAGTTCCTCCAGAGAAACATGAGTCTCTGTAGTCCTATAAAGAGTTCTAGTCTTGGAAACTCAGAAGGGCAGTTCTAATCTGTCCTTTTGGCTCTCTATGAGCCAATTGACTCAATGGTAGTGAGGTTTGTAATATTTTCTGATACTATGTCCAAAGTATGTGAGATAGTATTTCACCATTCCCATCTTTAAGGAACAATCTAACTCTATATGTTCAAAGGCAGATTTATTCTTCTGGCATTCCATGGTATTTTTTAAGGCACCATAATTAAATAACATAATTCAAATATGTCAATTATGTCTCAATCTTCCTTATCTTCACTCAACTACTATATGAATATAAATCAGTTGAAAATACCATGGCGTGGGTTGATTGTATCTTGGGTCTATCTTAGTACTTCAAAATACACAGTGAATAATAATGGTGAGGGGGTGGTACAAACATCTCTTAATTTTAAATGAAGCAACATTCCTTTGTTCTGTTGAAACAACTGTCTCTAGTCTATGAACAGATTCCACATGGACACAAGTAAGTGCTCCAGAATTTCTATTCTTCTCAATATTATCCATAATTTTTTATAACCCACACAGTTGAATATCTTTGTCCAATCAATAAAACACAGGTAACCATCATTTGGACATTGTTTTCAGATAAGAGCCATCTGAAATCAGTAATCATATATCTTTTCCCATATCCTTTTTGAATCTGGCTTGAAATACTGACTGTGCCCTTTCAATGTACTCTTGTGGGTGTTTTTAAAGTTATCAATAAAATTTCATTTGCATTTTTTATCAATGGTATTTATTGTTTGATAATTTCTGTCTATTCTTGGGTTACGTTCTTTTGTAATGAACACAAATATAGATTCTTTTCAGTTGTTTGGCCCAAATTTGAAAGAATCTGCCTTTCAAATTTTTTACATAGATGACCAAGTGCTTCCCTTGCTTCATCAGTCTTCTGAAAAATTTCAGTTGTTATCCCTGCAATTCATGGACCCTTGTTTTGTTTTTCCTTAATGCCTTCAGTGTAACTCGAGCTTCCCATTATATATTAACTAAAACCAAAGTTACTACCAATGAATCAATCATGACTCATATTAAACCTATAAGACTAAACAGGACTTCTCCCATGGGCTCCAAGGCTGTCTATATATGTTCAATGCATCAAATCTGTTCTTAAGATGATCTCAGAATGATGGTGGGATAGACTAAAGATTGTATTTTTTACTCTCATGGACTGGTTTTTATTTTCTCATGTACTGGTAAGTCTTTATTCATTGTATTTTCTCAGGGAAAAAGAGGGGACAGCATAGAAAAATCAACCTGTGTTACAAAACAATAAAGGGAAAGGAAGTCAAGCTACAGTGAAATCAACCATCCCACACACCCAAGTGACCGGAAGGGTCACCAAAGCCCAATGGGGATCAGTCTCCTGCAGGTATGAGGTGTAGAGATTAGGGAGAGAACAGAGAAGCATATATTTTCCCCCCATACATTCAAGATTTTACACAAAGCTTTGGTTTCTAGCAGTAAACATGGTACAACCATCCGCCTCCTACGAAAACAATCTTGTGGCCACATCAACCTGAGTTTCTTGCACCTGGAAAAAGGTCCTGAACGCTTTAGAAATACATTCATTTTCCCTTTCTTGCCGCCCCTCCCCCCCCACCCACTTTCTGCATGGAAGCCCCCTGTTGTATCTCACTATCCTATGAACCTGTGATTGAAAAATAACTTTGGTCCATCAAAAGCAGTGGCTCTCAACCTTCCTAATCCCATGATCCTTTAACAGTTCCTCATGTTGTGTGACACCCCCCCCCCCACATAAAGCTATTTTCATTGCTACTTCATAACTGTAACTTTGCTACTGTGAAGAGGTCATTCAACCCTCAAAGCTGCCTTGACCCACAGGTCGAGAACTGTTGATCTATCAACTAGTAAGAACTGGTCTTGACTCAGAAGGGTGGGGATGAGGGATGAACTATTCCCAGCCTCTTTGGTTGTTTTTTAAAGGAAAAGATATGAAGTTGTGGAGACGTCCACAATATTTACTTTGGGTCTCTGGAAATTTGGTGGTGGGAGACCTGAGGAGGAGGTAGGGTAGGATAGAAGCTTATTTTTT
>PVJH01021007.1:0-39754 GCA_004026705.1 Nesogale talazaci
CCACTCTTGGTACAGTTGTTTTTTTCTACCTCTGACACTGCTTGTCCTCCAACTTGAGTCCTCAGGTTAGAAGTATGTCTGGGGTGGAGTTCTGTTCCCTTTAGGAGTTCCCATTTGGGATCTCACTGATGCAGCCTCTGGATTTTAATGTGCATCCCAATGGTCAGGATTCTGTGGCCCAGGGTTCTGTGGCACACAGCCTGGGTTACCAGTTTACCTGCAGACGCCTTAGGTCAGTTTTGCCTTAGGTCAGTTAGTCTGATGAGGCAAGTTGCTATAGACCCTCCTCCCTACCTAATGATCCCAAGAGCATTCTTAGCTTTTCCCATCCCCACCTGGTGGTCAGCCCTCCTTCCCCTCTCCCTAATAGGCATCCACCTATGTTCACCCAAATTTGATAATTCCCTTTCCCCTATCCTGCTACCCTTCCCATGAGTAAGCCACATCTCTCTGTCTGACAACCTCCTGCTCTGAGGGACCTCACCCCAGTTCCACAGGCTGCCACTTAGCTGAGGGTATCCTGCTTCTCTCCCAGCCATTTGATCCCAGACTTCGTGAGGTGCCCTCCCACCCAGTGTTCGTATGTGATGTAGGTTAGAGTACAACAGTAAATATATTAATGTTACTAGAACACAGGAAACTCGGAGTGAAATAGATGAGGTATGAATATGTAATATAACGTGTCAGAATTCTGCAAAGAGTTGCATGTGTCTATACACTTAGCACTTTCAGCATACAGCAACTGTACATAAAGAAGATGACTAAAATTGTGGATAAAAGTTAAAACTCACTATAAGTGAGAAGAAATCAGAAATTATACATTATTTTCAACTGAAACAATAATACAAAGCAATAAAAAAAAGAAGTGTTAATAAAGTTCTGTGTTTTTTGCTACTGTGGTTCGGTTTCATTTAATTGGTTCCAAGTCAGAGTGACCTTCCGTATAATATAAGAAAACACTTCAAACCCACTCACCCTCACAATTATTACACTGCCAAAACTGACGATCCAGCTCCTGCTGGTCTCTTTCTTCTTCTTTGACCTTCTACTTTATCTTTTACTAACCTTTTACTTTTCCAGGAACAGGTGTCTTCTGAACAGCATGCCTGATGTATATGAAACATTGTCTTCCTGTCCTGTTTCTGAGGAGCAGTCTGGTTGGACTTCTTCCAGGTCAAACAAAAATAAGCACACAGCCATTGAAGGCTATATTAAAGCAAAGAGGACCTGTAGGGCAGGGTGCACTTGCTCCATGAGTTCCCAGGACGGAAACTCTTTTTGAGAGTTGAAAACTCTTTTTCAACTAAGCCTCAGTGACGCAGTGGTTGTGTGCAGGACTGCGGCCCACTGGGATGGAGGTTCAATTCCAGCTCCACAGGAGCAAAGGCTGGGCCTCTTACTCCCACCACCAGAGGACAGTGATGCTAAAAAAATACTCTCTTTCTCTCAGAGTTGCTGTTTGTTTCAAACTGCTGACTTTGAGGATGGCAACCCAAGACAAATTTGTTTATTCTTCTGACAATTCATTGTCCTCCCAATATTCTTTATCAACACAATAATTAAAATGCATCAATTATTCTTTTCTCCTTATTCATTATCTAACTTTCACATACTTATGAGTTGATTGAAATTACCATGACTCTTGAGAGGCCTACCTTATTCCTCAAAGTGACATCCCTTCTCTTCCACACTTTTAGAGATCTGGTGCAGCGGATTTGCCCAAAGTGGTGCCTCCTTTGGTTTCTTGACTGCTGCTTTCATGACTGTTGATTGTGGATGCAAGTGAAATGAAATCCTTGGTAATTTCATTCTTTTCTCCATCTGGCTTGTTGCCTATTGATCCAGTTGTGAGGATTTTTATTTCCTATACTTTGAGTTGCAATCTATTCTGAATGTTGTCATCCTTGATTTTCAGCAAGTACTTCAAGTCCTTATTTTCATCAAGCAAGCTGTGTCATCTGCATATTATAAGTCACTAATAAGCTGTTTTCTAATTCTGGTGATGTGTTCATCTTCATATGATGCAACTTTTTGGATTATTTTCTCAGCTTGCAGATTAAATAGATATGATCCATGTACTGGTCGCTCATGAGCAGAATAAAGTGCGCTAGAATTTTCATTTTTAATGTTACTCTAGTTCAGTGGTTCTCAACCTTTCTAATGTCATGACTCTTTAATATAGTTCCTCAGGTTATGCTGACACCAAACCACAAATTTTTTTCATTGCTACTTCATAACTATAATTTTGCTACTGTTATGAATCACAATGTAAATATCTGATATCCAGGATGTATTTTCTTTGTCACAAAATGAACATAATTAAAGCATAGTGATTAATCATAAAACAGTACTTCATTTTATATTGTGGAATATTTATTTCTAATTACAAATGTATGAAATTTTGTCATGAACCATGATGTCTCATTGGTAAGTCTCCACTCCAGGTACTTGTGTGTGGGTGCATGTGCTTGTGGGCTGGCATGCCTGGAGACATAGATAGGAGCAGTGTCTCAGTTCCGATGACCATCAGAAATATGTGTTTTCTGATAGTCTTACGCGACCCCTGTGAAAAGGTGATTTGACGCCCAAAGGGGTCATGATCCACAGGTTGAGAACCACTGAGAGTTGTTTGTTATGATCTGAACATCTATGTTCTGTTGCACAGTCATTTGAATGCAAGTAACAAGTCACATGCTATGCTCTCCTTTCATCTAAGATCCTTATGAAGTCAGCAATGATATCCCTTGCTCCTCTTTCTCTTCATCCTAGTGGTGTTCATGCTATTGTGACTTCAGTTTGGTACCAGAACTCAAGCAATTTATATAAATAGTCCCAAAACAGACACATTTTAGCTTTGTAATTTCATTTCTTATAATATGTCAAAAATAAATGTTCAGAATGTGTTCATTAAGGGCTGCAGGGATATTTCCTGAGTATTGTTAAATATAATACTATCATATTACAAACAACATAAATGTTCCATAATGAAGTTAAGTGAATTGATAGATTTCCATTAAGTGAAAAAGTCATTCAGTCACTAACGATTGCACTATAGGAAATTATACTAATTATTTTAAAATCTGAAATATCATAGTACATTCAAAAAGTAAAAACAATGTGTTTCATAATAATAGAAGAAGACTATAACTCTATAAATGACAAGGTCTGAAGTACTTATTTTTACATAATAATTTCGGTCTGATTTTTTAATTTGAAGGACGTATGCATACTTTCCAAAATCTTATATTTTTTTAATTTGTTTTTTTTCTATTTGAAAGGAAGACTAAAATCAAAAAGATCAAATTACTGCATTCTGTCTTGAAAACAAGATCAGATTTTTACAAATAATATGCCTCACATTGCACACTATGCTGAACTTATTCAATCAACATTATATCTCATTAGAAAGTTATATGAAAGAACTGGCTCCACCATGGAGTCCTTAAGAAGTGCAAATAATGAATAATGCTTCTTAATTCCAATCAAACGTGACTATGAGCAGCCTAGTGGTCTACTTTCTCACATGTCACCATTGAGTACCCTAAAGTACATGGTTCTACTCTGTCACTAATGGTCATAAGTCAGAAGTACCTACAAATTTACTGAGTTTTAAAAATTTAGTTGAGGAAAGGTACACTACAACTTGGAACCAAACCCAGCATATTCTAAAGACAATTCCCTCGATTGAGAATATTTAAAACCTAAAGATACTCTTTCTGACTATTAGAGAAAAAAGTTAGTGTTACTATTTTCTAATTACTGAAAATGTAACATGACACTACACTTGCTTCATCAGAAATTATCTCTATTTATGACAAAATGCTATTTATAAATAAAAGATGTTTAAAATAAGAGACTCAAATCAGCAAGAAAGCCCAAATTGCTAGTGTTTAAAAAACCACTACAGTGATTGAATGACATTAGCTTACTATAATGAAACCTAAAACAGCAACATAGAAATCTGTTTGATTTTTAACAAAGTTAATATGTATTGTCTGGTTTTGAAAGCTTTCAAAAAGAGCAAAGACTTGGTAAAATGATATAAACAAAAGTTTTGACAAAATAAGTACAAGGAAAGGTAAAAGGAATAGAAGCAGTTCTGGCCTCAATCAGCATCATCAGCAATTATGTGGTATCCATTATATATGGGGTAAAATGGAAGGTTTTTGAGAATTTTCAGGTATCCATGAACATATTTTAAAATATATTTTTAAAGTTTATGTGTGTGTGTGTGTGTGAGAGAGAGAGAGAGAGAGAGAGAGAGAGAGAGAGAGAGTTAGACAAGTTTAAAGAAACAAAGAACCTTTACAGATGCAGAAGAAAACCTCAATAAAAATGTTACTTACCCAGTGGAATAGCTTGAAAAGTTTCTGGTTTGTAAAGGCAATAAATAATATATTATAAACTGTTCTCTGTTCATAAAGATATCACTTTAAGTTTTCCTTTACACCTTAAAAATGTGGCAGTTTTATTTTAATCTGAGAAATTTTCTCATATTTTTGAAAAGGCATAATGTTGAGATTCTTGGGGACTGACATTGTTTCAAAATGAAAATGACCCAATTCCATCATCATTAATTCTAAAAATATCTTTAGGTATTCTAAGCAGGATGAACTTTATGTATCTGACTGTCAAATTCATGACTACTTAATAATCAAAACAATAAGAAACAGCATTTTTAGTAAGTTCAACAAATGACTTCTGTAATGTGTCAAACTATGTCCAATTAATATATGTATGATTACTAAACTTAAGATGGCTTTTTGCATTACTATGGAAAAAAACTCCGGTTTATAAAAAAAGGGACAGACTTATGTCAAGATTGCTAATAAGCTTGTGAAATGCTAAGTTCCAGTGTGATATGGGAAAGAAGGGATTAGAAAGGCATTTAAAGTAACTGGGTTTATAGACTTCCAGTTTGCAGTGACCTCACTTAATAAGGCCATGCACAGTTACACAGGGAAAGATAACAGCAACCTGAAAGTGTAGGTTAGAACTATGGGTGACATGTAGGGTGGGAGTGACTGTGTTACACAGGCTTCCTGAGGACTAGTCATTTTGAATAATTTTGCATAATTCTGCTGGTAAGGAGGTATACATGGGGGTACTAAATAAACAAACTGGAATTTCCCCCCCAAATATATATATATATGAAATTTTCCCCCCAAAGATATATATATGGTTTTTCTACAAAAAGCCCATATCACCTCCATTACACAATACGTTTATGAAATCTATGATTCCATTCTTGGAAGCATTTTTCAAACGCATCTGCTTAGATGGCATCCTCTTGCGAGGTGACAGCACCCCCTTCATTATTTTCTTCTCCTCTTCCATTTCGCCAAATCGATGTCTTTTCATGTCCCTCCTCATCCACAGAAACAAACTCACACAGAGTAATGTCAGGTGAGCAAGGTGTGTGGGACTAGAGAGGCATGGTGGTTTTTGCTGGAAACCGTTGCAGGGAGATGGCTGTGTCACAGGCGCATTGTGTGGTAGTACAACCAGCCCCGTCTACCACAAACCATGCCTTCTTTGTTGCACACCATTATGCAATTTTTTTCAGAACCTCTAAGTAGAAAAACTTGATTAATGGTCTGACCTGGTGGGATGAAGACCAAACACACTATCTCTGACACATTAAAAAGGCAAAGGAGCATCATTTTGATCTTTAATTTCACTAGAAGAACTGTTTTTTGGTCAGTGCAGGGGGTGGGGTTTGAGATGATGGTGGTGTCTTCTACTGGCTTGATTGATGTTTACTTTTGGGGTCTTAAGAATAGCACCAGGTCTCATCATTACTGGTGATTACTCTCACCACCAGTAATGACCTTGGAAAAAGTCTGGGTTGCTTAAGAGTTGTTCTGTCAAAGCATAACATGTTTCTACTCCACACTCTTTTTCCTGGTCATTCAGAACCCAAGACACACATTTCACAGTGGCCCTTTTCATTCGCAGTGCTTCTGTTAGTACTCAGTGAACTGAGCTCCCAGAGAGTCCATCTAATTTTCCAATCTCTTCAATTGTCAGACTTTGAGCACAAGTGTGTGGATTTTGTCAACATATTCATCCATTTGGGAAGTGGATAGACATCCAGAATGAGGTTTGTCATTAATCAACATTTCACCTTTTTTGAAATGAGAAAAACAAGCACACACTTGAGTTTTCCCTATAGTGCTGTCCTCATAAACTGTGTTCGAGATCACAACAGCTTCTGCAGCATTTCTCCTGAGCAGAAGACACCCTGTTCTCTTAACTTGGCCATCACACACGAAAACAAACAAACAAGCAAGCAGAAACAAGAGTCAGTGAAACTGCTATAAAAAAAAATTCACTGTGACCCCAGAGAACCTTCCCAGGGATGACACTGGGTGGAGAATGCATACCATGAAAGCTCCTCCCAGCGGGACTGTTTTCCATTTTATTTTGCATGCTCTAGTCACCTCATCGAATACTGGATCCTCCAGCAATTAGGATGTGTTTATAATGATACAGGATTATGCGTATCTGGTAAGTCGGATGATTGGCTAGTGAACTTAATCTGTTGCTTAAAAATAAGAACTAATAGCTTTCAGCTAAGGCCTCAAAACTTTGTCAAGATGACATTTTAAGAAAAGGATATTGCAAAAAGCAACAAAGCAACAAAAAACTTGGGCACCACATTTACAGGTAAGAAGTTGCTGTAACAGTCTTTTGGACCAGTTCCACACACTCTGCTCATTATTGGTAGTTTACTTAACCATACTGGCATTGTTGAAGATTAGACACAGCCAATCTCATCTAGTATGTACATAACTTAAAAGAAGTAGTATGCAATATTCTCAAATCAAAAGGTATATGATGAAATTGGGACATGTTTAATTCTAAAGCCCATGTCCTCTATTTGTCTCTTTTCCCTAACACCAAGTTAAAAGAACTATAAGGGCCACTGCCCCTAAAGTGTTTTCACTTTTCTTAGTCCACAATAAAAACAGCAACTAAACACAAATTAATGGAAGCTCCCTCCTTCCTATTGTTTCACTTCATTCATGTCAGTTCAGTTTGGGATACTATGTTTTCAGGCATATAAACCAGACTCCTCGTCTGTTGGAGAGATATCACATAGATTTGGAACTTTTGGGGAAAAAATTACATCTTTATTTTACTTATATGATTTTTGTTTACTTTCATAGATTAAGTAAAAATAAAAAGTATAACTAAGTAACTCAAAATTTCTCCATAGAGCCTGATATCCTCCGTTCCTAATTTCATTGCTTGTGATACTGAGTAAATTGCACTTAAAATTTTATTTTTGAGTTAACTTATTTTTTAAGATAAAGATAATGTCATTTCATGTTGGATCATAATGGTCCCCTAAATATACAGTATTAGTTTGTTTTTTTTGTTTTGTTTTTGTTTTTTTGTTTTTGTGGGCATCACTGCCTCTGGTAGTCGTGGGCGCTACCCAGCCGCCACTGGATTCGAACCGCCAAGCCCGCGGGCTGCAGTTCCGCACTCAACCACTTACGCCACCGGGGCTCAGCCCCCAGTATTAGTTTTTAAAACTTCAAAAATAGATAAGTTTGCTATATCTCAAAAATACAACTGAAATTCACACATACTTTTATAAGACTATAGCCTCAAAGTTCATTGTCCTTTCTATCTCATATTTTCTCATAATCTGAGCCAAAGTTTACTGTAATAAAAACAAAACATATTATAACCATTATAATAACTAAGAAAAAGCTACAAAGTCATCTAGACTGAATTCTCTTGTAATTTGCTGTCTTGTGTCTGTTTTAGTGAAATGTTGCAGAATAAAACTCTCAAGTCAGTCACTGTGTTAATCCGGATACACTAGAGGAACAAATTTGTAGATACACAACTGGTTATAAGAAAAAGGTTTATATACAAGAGGAACAGGACATTGAGTCCAGTCCAATTCAAAGTCATAAGTCTGATATTAACCCATATGCCTGAAATCAGTCTACAAAGTCTCCTTCTGACTCATGAAGTCACAGATCAGTGGGTGCAGAATCCCGGCGCTGGCAGGGGTCTCCTCATGGCTCCTCGCTTTCAGGGCTCAGGTCCATCAACAGCAGAAGGAACTCATCGCTGGCAGAGGTCTCCTTGTGGTGGCCCCAGCTTCAGAGGTCTGGCTCCATCATTGCAAGCCATGTGGTCTCTCTGCCGGCTCTTCCAGCTTCTCGGACGCTGCCGTCTTGTCTTGTCCGTGATTTCATCCTCTCTGAGACTAACTCCCAACAACTGGGGAAGATAGCGTCTCATCTTCACGAGGGAAATACTGTGAGATTTCCCAGGAGTCTCAGGAGAAAGCCATGCCCACACAGAGGCCTCATTGGCTACTCAATGACTATCTCCAGATTAACAGGCCAGACTCCACCTCTACATTTCAATCATAAAATTAATATAAGCACTTGGCTGCCACAGTCACATTGCTATTTCTGGAAAAATATATATGTAAACAGAGGAACCAAAATGATTGCTTAAAAAACAAGGATATTAGTAGGAAGATTTATTTATATTTTTGATGCACTTTCAACATTTCACAATAATTGCAAACTCTTGTAATATATTTTTGTATTTCCATTCACATTTAAATATTGAACCAATACGGTGATTAGTTGGTTTACAATTTTCCAATCTTAATTTTTTTCATAAAGTCCTGTCACAAAATAATGAGAAACATCCAAATGACATTTTTGATATAGAACTTTTGAAATAAAATTGTATTTGAGTTTCTATATAAATTTAGGTATAGGACATTGAGGAAGTACCTGGATGTGCCTGGGTATAATGTGGATTTCTTTAGCCTATTACTCTGGTTATTATAAATGAAGTTTTCATTAGGCAGTCATGTGGTATTATGCCTTAAATATATAGTTTCTCTAGATCCATGAGTTCTTGATAGTTATCAAGAAATTTTTATTAGAGTAATACAAAGAAACATTTACATTCATCTTAGAACAACTAAAAATTACAACTCCAGGAAATGTTTTCAATTTTATAATTTCCCCTACCTCATTTGTTAATATTTATAAATCTTATATTAGTGTCATGGATTATGCATAATTACCATATGTTCACATTCTGAGTACTGTATGCTGAAAGTTTATAATAAAAAAGTTTATATATTTTTTTGTATGTCCTAATGATAGATAAACTTCTTTGGTTCATAGTATGTGTCACTTTAAAAATTATGGTGCTGCCAACCACTGGCTCCAAGGAAGTGATCTCATCTGTCAGGAAGACATATGTCATATGTCTTCTATTGCTCTGCCTTCTATTATGCAATATAATGCTAGTAGTCAAGCCAACATTTACTTCTTCTTTATATAATTTACATTTTATATTTTCTATGGTTCTAATGAGTGCATAAAGAATAACTGAGAGATCCATCTTATGGAACATAAACCATCTTATAAATATATTAACATATCTCATGGGAAAGAAAAAAGTAGGTCACATTGATTGGAATGAAAATGGTTCTTAGGTGCCATTGAATTGCTTCCAACCAATAGTAAATGACAGTTGGGTGGAAAAATGAACAGAAAAAAAAAAGGGTGGAGAAAAACAATATACCCTTTTATTTTCTTCTGAAAAGTGAGTCTATATAATCTCTCAGGAATCTACAGTATTCTGCTTCAGGAGAATAAAGCAAGCCAAATATTCTGATTTCTATGTAAATTCCTTTAAAGTATAAAATAATAAACCTGCTGACTGCTAAGCCTCAGTATAAATCTGAATTTCTAAATTATTTTTCCTGTTAGAAATGTTGGTTTTCAAAAACAATTTTGTTAAAATATATAACCAACCAATTTGTTCCTAAGCAAAATAGCTTTCACTATGTCTTTTATTAATGTTAGAAAATGTACCCATATACATGTTGTGAAAATACTTCTTTGTTACCTACACAAAAGGATTTTTAAAAGGTCCTGGAAAATGGAATAAAAATAAATGCAATATTTCTCTCAAACTATTTGATGCCCCTTCCTTTAAAAGACTGGAAAATTCTACATGTCACAGGTCTCAAAATGGAAAACACATCGTTGATATGAACACACAAAGATTCTGAGATAACTTTTATTGAAGAAGGAAAGCAATAGCGCTTGTATCATAGCTATTTTTATTCATTTATTGAGCAACAAGCCTATTTTCCAAAAGGTTATTTGCTGGCTCAGGCTGTGGGAGCAAGGAGACAAATGAACAATCGAAAACAATTAAAACAAGACTAGTAGAGAAGATTGTACACATGATTCTTCTACATGTTAATAAAAATCTCTCACACGAATAAATTGCATCATACACAATTTCTCTGTCCCTTTTAGTAAATATCCAAATACAGTAGACATGCTTTGTAAAAAGAATCTAAGTGTCCTAGGTAGCCCACAAACTTGAAAGGACTGTTACTTCAAAAAGATTTCTTTTGTTCTAAACTAAAAGAAATAAAATAAAATAATGGACTGAGTTCAGTTTCAAATTGAAGTGAATCATGAGGAGACTGTTTCAAATTAAATCTGGACTGTTCCAAATATAGGCAGCATGAAGAGATGAGTCTGTGCACCTCTGTGAGCGTATTCACACACAACAAACCCCTTCTTGTTTACATGCTTATTAAGAGTTCCCAGCAGCTGAAATTATTTCACTCAATTTGACTCCATCCCCATTCTCCATGGCTCATTTACCAATTCCTAAACAGAGCTATTCATGTTCCTTGGGAGAAAGTGAAGGTGAATATTTGTATTTACAAAGGCAAAAGCCAGACAAAAAGGATTTCAGACTCAGCAATTCCCCTAAGACTGTCTTCCCTATCTGATGCTAAGCATTTGAGTTCTGTATTGCAAACTCCCAATTACTAAAGTAGGTCAAAGCAGGTCAAGGACAAAGCTTCTCAAAGGGCTGGGAGGTCAGATTCCCAGGTCTGGGGTTTTTATCTATGGCCAGACAGAGGCTTATGAAGAGTTGCACCAGTCATTTCAGTTATATGGCAAGCAGAGTTAACGTGTTTCGTTTGGGAGCCTGTTTTGAAGTCAGTTCCTCGCTTATTTGCAGGCTAATACCCAAGATGCCAGCAATTAGAATTGGTGAAAATCCTCCCATTATTGTAAAAGCACAACCATCTTTATAATAACGAACCTAATGCCATTGCCAAGTGTGAGTATTATCACACTTACAGCAACATCATTTAAGGTTTCCTCTAACCCCAAACCAATCTCACTGCCATCGAGGCCAGGCTGCCTCATAGAATGCCTCTGTGGGGTTCTGAGATTATGTGTTTAAGGGAATGAAAAGCTCATTCCTTCTTCCAGGGAGCTGTTGGTGGTTTTGAATAGCCAACCATGTGACTCACAGCCCAAATCGTATCTACTGTGCCACCCCAGCTCTTCTATATTTCTGTAGAGAAACTGTTTATGGGAGACCTGAGCCCTGGTGGAGCAGTGGTTGTGTGGAGGACTGCGGCCCACAGGGCTGACGGTTCAAATCCAGCAGCAGCTCTCCAGGAGCAAGACTGGGCTTCCTATTCCCACCAGGGCAGTGATGGGGAAGAAAATGTATATTTAGGAGAGCAGGCTGCCACACCTTTCTCCAACAGGGCAGCTGGAAAGTGGGAATCACTGAGCTGGTGCTTCACAGCCAACATCCTGAGCTCCTACGTGCCATCAGTGCTCAGGAGAATGAATGCCGGCTTTGGGCAACACTAACTTACCATCTTAGAAATCAGGAGACTATGCAAACTTTGTCTGGGTAGTGCTTAGAAGTCTAATGGTACTCTTTTAGATCGGAACTCTGGCTTCACGGGGTTCTGGTTAAATGCCATTGAGTTGGTTCCAATTGATGCGACCCCCTCATACAAAGCCAAGCCACACAGAGCCTGGCCTGGCACTTTCCACCCGGTCTTGGGATAGCTGAGTCCGTTGTTGCAGCCATTGTGTTAATCGTCTCATTGAGGGTCTCCGTTTTCTCCTTTTTACTATTAATTTTTTCAATTTTATTGGGGACTGTTACTGCTCAAACAATGAGACATACATCAATTGTGCAAGCACATTTGTACATACCATAGTTTTTGGACCATCACATGCACCTTACCATAAGACACCCCCATTTTTAAGAGCAGGAAAAGAAGAAAAATATATTCTGAACCAAATAGTACCAGTATACTAAAATGAACTGGCGGGAAAAAAGTGCCTCGTAGGGTCTGAAAAATATGGTATATTGCCATCATCACTTCCAACATATTTTCTTGTGCCCTTAGTAGCAGCTATTCTTTTTTCCTTTCCTCCCTTCCCACAAAAATGAATGCCTGATAATTTATAAATGATTTTTATATTCGTAATTCACACCACTTCTGGTCTCCCTTCACTCACAAGTCTGCTGTTTGTTCCCCTGGGGGTCTAGGGTTGGGCAGGAGGTATGGAACATTTATTTTGGTGATTGGTTCCCTCTTCCCCCATCCCATTCTTCCACCATTTTCCCCTTCCCTTAGAGTATTCCTACTCTTTTTATTGTCCTGAGGGGTTTATTGGTCCTGGATTCTTTGTGTTAAGAGTTCTTATCTGTAACAGTGTACAGTTCATGCTCAGGTCTAACAGATTTTTAAGATAGAACTGGGGTCAAGATACTGGGAGTCTCAGTGGGGAGCATTAAAGAACTAAAGGAATGTTGTGTGTTTCATCAGTGCTATACTGCATCCTGGCTTCCTCATCCCTTCCTTGTGATTGTTCTGTGAGGGAAGTCTAATTGTTTACAGATGGGCTTTGGGTCTCCATTTTGACATCCTTGTTCATATCAAGATCCTTGATTGTTTTGGGTTTTCTGTTGGCTATTACCTGATCCCATCAACACCTCCTGAACACATGGGTAGGTGTGCTTATTCCATGTGAGTTGCTGTTCCCTTGCTAAGTGGCCATTTGTTTAACTTCAAGCCATTAAGACTCCAGACACTGTATCTTATGATAGCTGGGTACCATCAGCTTTCTTCATCACATTAGATTATGCTCCATTTTTTCTTCAGTGATTGTGTCAGAAAGATGAGCATCACAGAATGCCAAGTTATTAGAACAAAGAATTCTTGAGTTGATCGAGGTCTTGAGTGGAGGACCAGTGTCCATTTGCTACTTTAATACTTAATCTATAACTATATGTTCATAGACCTATATCACTATCATTATATATTACTATGCTTGCATATGTACATGCCTATGTATATACCTCTATAAATGTATTTTTCGTCTTAGTTCTATTTGCCTCTTTCCTCTATTTTCTTTTCCTTTATTCCTGTCCCACTATCATGTCCTACCTTCATATGGCTTTCTGTACTTTCTCTTGGTTATACTACACTTGATCAAAACCTATCAACCATTCTATGCCCTCCTCATCTATTTTAGATTTCTTGTGGTTTCCTTGTCTCTCGATTTGTTTTCTCCCCACTCTCTTCCACCCACCTTCTCCTCTCCCTTGTCCTCTGTTGGAACTGTCAGTTCCATTGTTTTCTCCTTGAAATTGTTTTTCCTGCCTAAGAGACATGAATTTTTTAAAGTTGGGGACAGAAACAACAAAACAAAACAAGAATAGTCAGCTCTGTTTGCTGATCCTTATGAATGTTTTTCTGATCAGATCTGAGGCAGTGCCTTTTCTTTGCTTACTTTCCACCTTACCGAACATGTCTTTTTCCCTGGTCAGCCTCTCCTAACAACATTCCCAATGCATATAAGTCTTGACTTCCTTTCCCAGGAACGTTCTGGTGGTATGTCTTCCAAGACAGCTCTTTCCAGTTGTATGCCACTTCATGGTAACCTCAGTATGTTTTGTAAGTGCCACATTTAAAATGTAGAAATTCCTTTTCAGTCTTCTTCCTTCAATGCTGAAGGAAGAATTGGGTCAGGCGCTGCTTAATCTTCAAAGTGGTATCTACATAATTCAGTAATTAAAAGAAGTCTTGTCAAGAAATTTTACCGGTTCATTATATCCTTTGATTTCTTGATTATTTCCATGAAGGTTGATTGTGATCCAAGGAAGATGAAATACCTGTCTTCAACTAATCATCACACTACCTTGTGATAAATTGTGGGCATATAGGTTTTATTTACATTCAGTTGCAATGAACATTGAAGGCTGCAATCCTTAATCTTCATCACATTTTCAAATCCTCCTCACTTTCAACAAACAAGGTGTGTCATCTGCATATCACAATTGTAAGTAAGCCTCCTTCCAATTCTGATAGCCCATTTCTTCTTCATATAACCCAATTTGACTATTATATGCTCAGCATATAGATCAAATAAATATGGTGAGATGATAAGATCCTATCACACACTTTTCCTGACTTAAATAATGCAGTGTTTTCAAGTTCTGCTTGGACCACTGCCTCTTGACCCATGGACAAATATCAAAGGAGCACAATGAAGTGTGACAATATTTCTATTCTTCTCAAGACCATCGGTGTTTTTTATTGTTTTTGCTAGGTTCCATCTAGTTGGCTATGATCCATAGCTTCCCAACACACAGCAGAACACAATGGTGCATGGGCCTGTACCATCCTCATGATTGTTGCTAAGAATTTATTGATTCGGTGCCAGGTTGAGTCACCTCATCTAGACCCATCTCATTGGCTGCCCCTCTACTTTACCACTTATGATGTCCTTCCCCAGGGACTGGTTTCTCCTGACAACATGTCCAAAATATGTAAGACGAAGTCTTGCCATACTTACCTCTAAGGTAAACTGACCATATTTTAAGCAGGACACCATTGACCGCGGAGTAGGGGGGGGAGGGTGGTTCTTGATTAAAAATTTGGTCTATATGGAGCAACAAAAATTTTCATAGACTGCAAAAATAGTATTGTAATAGGTTTATTTTCATTTTAAAATGCTGGAGGATGTTGTTAATTTGCTAAAAAGCAGGACATCTGGTCACCTTACTTTAAGAGCACGCTGGCCTGACTTCATCCATAAAGAGCTATTTGCCCTATTAGCAGTCCATGGTATTTTCAATATTCTTCTTTAGCACCACAAGTCAAATTGTATCAATTCTTATGGAAGTTTGCTTATTCAATGTCAAAATTTCACATGCATATGATAAAGTGGAGCATACCATAGATTGGAGTAGGTGCACTTCAGTTCACAATATAATATCCTTGCTTCTCAATATTCAAAACAGATCTTGTGCAGCATATTTATCTAATTAAGCACATCTTTTGATCTCTTGACTGATGCTTCCATGCGTATTGATTATGGATGCAAGCTCCACAAACCCGTTGACAACTTGGACCCTTTTTCCATTTACCTTGATGTTGCTATTGGTCTGGTTGTAAGGATCTTGGTTTTCCTTACATTCAGCTGTAATCCATACTGAGGGCTAAAATCCTTGATCTTCATCACAAAATGGTTTAATTCTTCCACACTGTGTTAGTCTGGGTTGGCTACAGAAACAAATTCATATTGCATAAGAAATAGCTTTATATGAAGGGTAATTGTATATTAAGAAACATCTCAGTCCAGACCAGATCAAGTCAATACATCTCATATTAACCTTTATGTATAATACTAATCCATAAATTCCTCTTTAGAATCATACAACATATACAATGAGGTTGCATACAGGAAGATCACAAGTCAGTGGGTTGAAAGTCATGTGGGTCCAGTGACGGTGGAAGCACCGTAGCACTGGCTTGGGGCTCTATGTGGCTCTTCTATCTGCAGAGTTCCTTGTGTCTTGTCAACAAGAAGACAAAGCAGAAAGTGTGGGTCTGACCTCCAGTGAGCTATTCATCTCCATAGTGCCTCCAAATGATGTTATCAAGCTGCAACCCGATTGACAGGCTAAACTCCACCCCTTCAATCTTAATCATTTCAGGTTTACACCAGATTAGGTAACTACCACACAAACTTTCAAAAAGCAAGATTGTGCCCTCTGCATACTCCAGGTTGTTAATAAGCCTTTCTACAATCCTAATGCTGAACATTTCTTCATACAATCCAGCCTCTGTGGTGATTTTCTGTGCATGTAAATTGAATAACTATAGTGAAAAGATACAACCCTGTTACACACAATCCTCATTTTAAACCTTTCCTTGTTCTGTCTCACAAACACCTCTTAATCTGTATATATATTCTGAATAAGCATAATGAGATGTTCTAGCACTCCTATTCCTTAATGGTTATCCACAATTTATTATGATTCACACAATCAAATGAATACCTTTGAAAGAGCAATAAAAACAAGTCAACCTTTTTTTTCTGGCATTCTCTGCCTTGAGTCAAGTTTTATCTTACATCAGAAATGTTACTCCTTGTTCCATATCTTCTGAATCAGGACTGAACTTCTGGAAGTTCCCTTTCGGTGTGCTGCTATAACCATTCTTGGAGGTTCTTATGCAAAATTTTGCTTGTGTGCAATATCATTGATAATCATTATGCAATTTTAGCAATCTGTTGGATCACCTTTCTTTGGAATGGGCACAAATATGGATGACTTCAGGTGGCTGTCTTCTAAATTTCTTGCCGTAGATGAGTGAGTGCGTCCAGTGTTTCTTTAGCTTTCACACAATACATTTCTATGGAAATTTTGTCAACTTCTGCGGCCTTGTTTTTTGCTAAGATTTGCAGTGCAGCTTGTAGTTTTTCCTTCTGCACCATTGATTCTTGCTCATGTAATATCTCCTGAAGAATGGTGGTCTGTCAACTAGTTCTTTAGGGTAGAATTTCTGTGTGTATTCTTTCTATTTTTGGGGGGATGTTTCTTGAAGCATTCAATATTGTGCCCATAGAATCTTTCAATGCTACAATTTGACACTCTTCTTTGTTTCCTCTATAGATAATGCCTAGAATAGCACATTTCAGATTGTTCAATGATTTGACATTCAAGCATAACACGAAAAGTATACATTTAGTGGTCCCTAAGCCCTGAAGATATTTTAGTTTCTTAACCTAAAGTCATTTTATAGCACAGCCAAATATGGTGACCATTTATCAGCAATAAAAGTACCAGTAATGCTCATCAAGTATTTTAAAAATACAGTATACTGAGACTCAGAACTCAGTCTAGGTTTGAGACTCAGGCTCGACTTCATGGATAGACATATTCAGAACCTAGTTATCCTTGCCTAACGTCTTGAGCCTAAAAGTTGTTTCCCAATCATCTTTTCCCTTTATATTTGCCAAGTGGGTTTAACCTACCAAAATTTTGGTTAGTAAGTAGGCGCTTAATTATTTAAATCAATCAGAGATTTCACAAATTCTACTTTATTTTCTTGATTGAGAAGCTGTGATAGTTAGGTTTAGTGTGCTAATTAGGCTAATAGGAAAAAGTGAGTGGAGATTAAGCAGGTCACAGCTTGATTGGAGGGTAATAAGATAAATGGCACTGCAAGATCCACACCCCACTTTTGCTGCCTGATGATTGTAACAGCATGCTGCTGCATTAGCTAGTTCTCTTCTTCCACCTGTGTGCTACCTTACCTTGGGGCCAAGGCATCACATAGAACTTGGCATTAGCTCTCGAGGCTAATTTGGGATCTGTTTCACCAAACTGCTTGTGCTTACACTGCCTACATTGTTTGAGTTTGAAGTTGGTGGAGCCTGTGGCCATGTTTGAGTTCCAGTCCCCTACTGACTATTGCTGACCCTCCTCACTCTTTATTGCCTGCAGGTGGACTCTGCCTGGCATGCCTGAGGAAAGACTCCACTGTCTGTTTCCTCGACCTCAGACCTGACAGCCTTTGTGAGTAGAAAGACTTCCAGTATATTAACTATTCCATGAAAGTGAGTTGAACTGAGATTTCTGTACTGCTATGTGGACTAATTAGGTATTATATTCCTCCTCGCTCTCTATATATTTGTAAGTGTCCTGTTTTGTTTCTGCAGAGAACCCTGCCTAACACAGAAGCATTGTCTTCTAACTCAATTCTATATAAGCCTTTGCAATGGATAATTGTCCCCTCCCTTTGGAATTTTCTTTAATATTCTCACCAGCAAAACATAATTATCCTATGATTTTGAATAGTAAAACCAGAACAGAAAAATTTTAAATCAAATACAAAAAAATAGTCGGAAGAAAATTTGCTGATGTTTTTCTATTTTAGCAACTTAGGACTTTAAAAGTCTTTCAAATATTTTCAAAAGAATTCTCTGCTTTTTCCCCTAAATAGCTATAAGTTAATTACTCTTTTTCTAACACAGAATCATTTTTATTGAAACAGATGAAATATATCACAGTTATTATTACTTTAAGCTGCCATAATTGGAAAATAAATGTAAAGTTGATAGTGTATAACTTTCTTCCCTCTTTTATTCTGAAATGTTCTTGGATTAAGTTAAAAGAAAACATTTGGTCCTTTAGTTTAAATGAGTGGGGGAAGAATAGGAAGGATTATTAATGATAAAAATTTATACTTCTCTTTGCATCTACATAATGCTGCCTTGAGGAAAATTTGGATAGCTTCACAGTTAAGTGAAGTTTAATTTTAAAGGTAGAAATATGACCTTAGAGTTTCTTGAGGGATACAAAGGAAAAGAAAAATAGATTATTCATGTTCAATTTTTATGGATTTCCTCTCTGTCCTTCTGAAAATATATTCTGTGGGCTAACAAAAACAATCACATTTCACTTTGCAAATGTAAATTAAAGTGATATTTAGATTTTTCACTTACTCTTATTATTTGATATTCATTGTTTCAAGTTTCAGTAATTTAATGGGAATCTTATATTTTCATTTAGGCATTTGGAGACCAATCATGTTTCCATTATCAATGAGACAGTTATGGATGATTAGTTACTTAAGTATCTGTATCTTTTGTACAACTTTAAATATAATGATCAATAAGATATGCACTGATTGCCTTGAAGAACAGAAATTCCATTTTCAGATTCATTAAATAATTATTCATTTTATGAACTCTCAATTTTATCATTTCCTTCCAATTTTATTCCTTTGAAGGGTTCTAAGAACTATAATTGAGCCATCAAGCTTACTTTTATGCTGCTTCCTGACACAGTAATCCCAAAATGAGATCTTATAAAAATGTTTCAAGACGATATAAAGCATCACCTTAGAAAGATCAGTGGTCTTCAAATTTGCATTGCTGGTTTAGCAGTGAAGTCAACTGTTCACAAATGACAAAATTAAATCATCACATAGAAAGCCTGGAAAGAATAAGGTGAATGGGTAAAACCATAGTTGTTCTACTCATTAACCACTAACCCCACATTCCAAACCAAATTCACTTAATAAGTTCTCTATTCATTCCCTGCTGTAATTCTGAGACACCTTGACACACACAATAACAGTAATCACTCACTACCATCAATTTAAATCTAACCCACAATTATCCTGTAGATCAGGGTACAAGTGCCTGATAGGATTTCAAAGGTAGCCTTACTTTATGGGAGCCAACACTCTGATCTTTGTTTCTCAAAGCAGGAGTGGGTTTGAACTAACAACCTTGTGATTAGCAAGTGAAGGTGTCTTTAGGGCTCCTTACTGAGATATCAGTGAACTAAAGGTTTTAAAACACATTTTGAATGTGAGAGACCATTCATTTCTTAGACAAGTTTCCTGCTACATTCTTAGCTTCCAAATGTGATCTAACTCTTGCTGTTCACTATTGAAGGGAAACACTTGCTGCTGGTAGCAAGAAATTGCACAGTCTTTCCAGAGTTAGTTGATAATTTTAAAACCAGGAGCATAGAGCCCTGTTTTTAACAATACAAAGCTATAAAACTTATAAAATACAACTAGACTGGGAACACATTCACAAAAATAAATTAATCTCTGGTCCTGTATTTTAATAACTATTTCCTTATTTAGTATCATAATTATTTATTTTTGTCAAATTGGATAGCCTCGATAGCTAGCTATTAACATAGAAATAGGTATGGAAGGACCTCAGTTACATCCAATGGACATCCAATGCAGACTACTAGAAAATACTAAACAATAAAAATAAACTGTAGTTGGATGGTACCATGGCTAGGCTAGGCACCCTTTATTTTATGGTGCAAAAAGAACCCTACTTTAATCTTTAAACCATTTTAAATTTGTTACTGAGATGGGGAGTTTATATTTCAGATAAACAGTTTTCCATTCAACAACTTAAACTACCCAGGTTGACACGCATCAACCCTCTAGTCTATTGTTTCCTCTTATTCCCTTGCTGTCCTTTCCTTTGTAATCGCCAACGTCTGTTCCCTCTTTGGTTTTGAAAGTGTTTGTCTTGCCAATGTTGACCCTGTAATAGTGGCCTCTTACTATATGTGCCCTGCTGTGATTGGCTGCTTTCACTCAGCATAATGTTCTCCAGGTTCCTGGGTGCTTCATTCATGGTTCCGTTATTGTTTCTTAACACTAGATAGTATTCTATCATGTGCAATCTAAGGTGTTTTTTTTTAATGTTATAGGCTTTTACATTTGTTACATCTTGCTCTTGTGAGCAATACTGAGATAGCATGAATGCCTATAGGTCTGTGGGTGACATGTTCACTCTTTCTTGCAGAAATCCAGTGCTAGAACTGGATACGATATAGACATTTAAAGTACAATAGAAATAGGGAAAATAACAAAAAAAAACAAACACCAATTTCCTCGAAAATGTCATCATCATTTATTGTGATATTATGAAGAGAAATTATGGTTACTCTTGCACTTCCATATAATTATTGTATTTTTTAATAAATGTTGAGATTACACTCCAGCAAGAAGAGTGAACAAAAGTGAGTACCCTACATTTCAAGGGCTTAGCAATGAGAGACAAAATGTCTCCAGAAGAATATCAGGAAGCCCTCTATGGACTCAGACCCAAGTAAAATGCAGAGGCAACTCGATATGTGGAAATTTTAGTCTTACAACTGAAAAAAAGCCTAAACAGTGATCAAATTTCTATTTTGTATTCCTAAAATGCAATCTTGATCAACAAAAACATTTCAATAAAAATAAACCAAAAGCACAAGCTCAACTGCCATCAAGTGGATAGTGACCGCATAGGAACGGTTTACCTACCCCAGTGAGTTTGCAACCCTTACCTGGCATTAAGTCCCATCTTTCTCCCATGCGCTGGCTCATGACTTCAAATTGCTGACATTGGAGATTGCTATCCAAGTGTATTTACCGATTTATATATGGACTAGATGTTTGAGAATAATTGATCTCCCATATATGTGCAATAAATTTTCCTTTCTTAAAATCCAAGAAAAATTTGAGTAGGACCCATCTTTCTCTTTATTTTTTTTTGGGGGGGGGGGTTGGGGAGGGCATCAATGCTTTCTGGTGGTCATGGGAGCTACTCAGCACTGCTCCTGGAGAGCCGCTGCTGGATTTGAACTGCCAAGCCCATGGGTTGCATTCCCACACTCAACCAGTATGCCACTGAGGCTCAGCCCTTCATTTTTCTCTTAAGAGTGGTCACAAGTAATAATGGCCGAGAGCTTTTAAAAATTAATGACAGATGCAAAATTCACAAATCCAGGAAACTCAGAGGATATCTGACAGGACATAGAGCAAAATAATTATACCGAAACATACAGGCCCCTAAGGAGCACGATGGGTTACACATTGAGCTTCGAATCTAAAGGGCTTCTAAGGAGCAATTGAAACCCAGCAGCACCTCTGTGCTACAAAGATGAGGATCACTAGGACATTTTAGTCAATTTCAATCAATTTATTATTAATCAATTGATAAATATAAGATTTTATTTAATTTATTTCTTCTCAGGACTTCTTGTTTTTAAAGGCAGGTTTAAGATTTTTAAAGAATGGACTTTTGTAATGAAAATATGCCTTATTTAGGCTATAAACATCAAGCATAAAGAAAAAAATCCTGAATTAACTAGGAGCTGGAAAAATTTCTGAAATGTGTAGGAACAACAATAATTATAGTCATAAATAATATAGGAAATAATAAAGTAGAATAATATATTGTAAATATTGAAAGAAAAAGTTACACCAACCTAGAAATCAATATGCAATAAAATGATATTTTAAAGTCAAAGGAGAATGGATAACTTCTTTGGATGAAAAAAATCATTTGAGGGAATATTTAGGGATTAAATCACAAGCAGCATTGGGCTGCTAATGATTACATCAGAGGTTCAAAGTTACCAGCTTTTCTTCAGAAGAAATGTGAGGCTAGTGCTACCAAAAATATGTCTATGTAGTAGCACGATGGCTCATTGCCTGTGGGTCGCTTTTCTTTTTAAGTAGTTTGCCTAAAAGAAATGCTACAAAAACTTTTTCAAAGAAAATAAAAACAACTTAGGCAAAAATCTTACATCTGCATTTAAAAAAGAAATGCACAGAGATGAAATAAGTGAAATAAAATAAAATCTTGTATTTATCAAATGATTATTAACGGATTAAAATTGATTAAAATGTTATTAATTGATTAAATATTTTATTTGGTAAAATATAAATGCTGATTTAGGTAGTTATAGATTAATAATAAATAAAATTATTAACAATAATATCACCAAGGGAAAGAATTGCGAATTCTGTGCTTTAAGACCCTGAAATACCCATGAAGCAATATAGTATTGTTTACAGGTTGATTTAGATCATTAAAAATATACACTGCAGAGGGCACTAATCCACACAAGGGTAGGATATTGCTTGTATTTACACAGGAAAGGGGGAGAGAGCAGACTTGAACCTGGTGCACCAAGATGTGAATACAACACAGCAGCATGTAGCAGGGAACCAATGGAGAGGTCTTTGGAGCCAGGCCCAAACCCAACTATGTGGATGGTGTCTCTCCTCCCCAAAGAATGCACCTCAGAGGACAGCACTGCAGCTACAGTTTCGGGGGAGGGGCATGTCTGATCAGAGCACACAGGAACCAAAGGAAAGAAAGTGAGTGGAGCACAACCTGGACCACCAAATATTAAAGATGATATTCCAGCTCAGAGCAGACAATGCACACAGAGAACTATAGGACCAGCCCTTCCACCAGACATGGCATCCCTCACTGAACTGTAGTGCTACGGGGACAATACTGGAGACTCAGTCTGATCTGACCCTGTCACACTGGAGCAAAACACTAAGGGTATGCAACTGAGCAGCAAGGGGAGTAAAGCAATGAAGTCCCAGGGGAATACCAAATATAGACTTTGGGGGCATAGTGTGACACTCCATCAGACTCAAAGAGAAAACACTCCTAGCAGTCAAAAAACAGACCTGGAGGTCTTTATAGGCTTTTCCTTTTTTTTTTTTTTTTGTCATTGGCATTCTTTTTGTTATGTTTATTTTGCTTTGTTTGTTTTTGGAGGGGTTTTGTTTGTCTATTTTGGCTTCCTTTGGTGTTTTATTTGGCTATGCCTTGGTTTTGCGCTTATTAATATCTCTGCATATCTATGTAGATGAGATAGGTGGGATAAAAAACTCAGAGAAGAAAATACTGGAACTGACAATTCTGGGGAAACACAGGAGAAATGGGAGAGAAGGAGGTGGGGGAAAAGAAGTGGAGTGTCAACCAACCCAGGGACAAGGGAATAACAAGTGATCTAAAATTGATGGAAAAAAGGGATGCCTAGTGAAATTTAACAAAGGACAAAGTAACAGCAAGGTATTTTAGGTATTTAAGGTAGCAGATGGGCATTGGGCCTCGAGTCAAGAACTCCCTCAAGGCAACAAAACTTTGCTATAAAAATCCAGCATTTTGTGATACTCACCTTCCCAACACGATCACTGAAGATAAAATGGGTGCATAAGCAAATGTGGTCAAAAAAGCTGATAGTGCCCGGTTATCAAAAGAGATAGCATCTGGAGTCTTAAGGCTTGAAGAAAGGCAAGTGGCCATCGAACTGAGAAGCAACAAAGCCCACATGGAAGAAGCACACCTGCCTGTGTGATCATGACGTGTCATTAGGATCATGTATCAGGCATCTAAGACCCAAAACAAAATCATACCAATGTGAATGGGGGACAGGGCTGGGTAGTGAAGACCCAAAGACCATCTGTAGACATTTGAACCTCCCCTTAAAGGAGTGCCACAAGGAAGAGAGGAGCCAGTTGGGTGCAGTATAGCACCAAAACATACTACTATTCTTTAGTTCTTTAATGCTTTTTCCCACCCACTATGATGACCTCAGTTCTACCTTACAAATCTGGCTAGACCATAACATATATACTGCTATAGATAAGAGCTGTATGTAGGAAATACAAGACAGATAAACTCTTCAGGACAAATAATGAGAATAGAGATGCTAGGAGGGCAAGAGGAAGGGGTGGGGGAAGGAGGAATTAATCACAAAAATTGACATATAACCCCTCCCAGGAGGACGGACAACAGAAAAGTGGGTGCATGGAGGCAGCAGATGTTTTAAGAAAATAATAATTTATATATTATCAAGCTTGTCTTTAAGAGAAAGCTTGGCAATATGATTCCATAAAAATACTGTTGGGGAAATCAAGACAGGAGAGAGGAAAAGGAGCAAACATGTCTGAGGGAACACAGATGCATTACTGTTGGTAGGGAAAGCTGGAGGACAAATCTCCAAAGTGCATGCATAACTGAAAATGCTTTGGGGGATCTCAGAGGGTTGTCCCTGGTGGTGTGCACTGAATGAGCCCCATCTACCCAGATTTCTGGGCACACCCTGGGGACTCAGGCCAGTTGTCCTGGGATGCTGGGGCACTCATTCCTGGATCCTCAAAGCTCACAGCAAGCTGCGGGTGCTGCATCCGTGAGATCTGATGCAGAAACTCCACTGAGTGATTGCATTCTGCATCAGACACTCTTGTCACCTGAAGATTTCAGATGGGAAATTCATGGCATCTGAGGAAGCGTAAGATAACTGTACCAAGATTGCTGAACCATGGGTAGGCTGACAAACATAGTCTTGCTACATCAATGCCCTATTTGCCAGTATTAAGCTATATTTTATTCTGGTGAACCTGAGACAAGCATTCTCATGACTGTTGTTGTAAAATCCCCCTGAAAATTAATCCCTCATAGTTTGTATAAATGGTGTCCAGCCACAAATGGATAGATTGTGCAAAAGTGAGTAATTCAGCTACTGTGATATGTAGTAACCTTACATTGGCACCAAATCTCCTGTAAATAGGGCTTTAAAAAAATTAGTATTAGAAGACTGGGCTTCCTATTCCCACCAGGGCAGTGATGCCACAAAAAAAAAAAAATAGTACTAGGGCTAAGCCTCGGTGGCATAGTGGTTGAGTGCGGGACTGCGGTCCATGGGCTGGGTGTTTCAAATCCAGAAGCGGCTCTCCAGACGCAAGTCTGGGTAGCTCCCACGACCACAAGAGTGTGGTGATGCCCAACCCCTAAAAAAAACCCAAAAAATGAGTACTAGGGGTTAATCAAAGAGTATATTATTGGAAGACTATTACTATCAAGTAAAATAGTATCTGTGGGCCTTCAGGGCTTGTTTCAAAACAGCAGCCACCTAAGTGGGATCTCAACTAAGTTCACAAGGAAGAGGCGCACCTCCAAGAGTCATCAAAGTATTGTAAACCATATTCTCAGACATTGAAGAAGGGAATACACATCAGAGCCTAGATGGTGAGGTTCCAGTTTGCAGAAAGCTAGGGATTACAGTGGGAACCCAAGATCCTTTTGTAGGATCAACACGGGAAAGAAGCCTCAGGTGATTTCCTTCTATCCATTAGAGAGGGATGGGGGGGGGAAATAGTTTCCAAACGAGTGCATTGGAGAGACAACCACAGAAAATCAAAATGTTAAGTCTGACTTGAATGATTAAAAGCTTGTGAGTTGATCCCCCTCGTATACACTAGGCCTGATCTGGTTTTCAACATTTTCTGTACTTTTTGTTGTGAATTGTTTCTATTAATGTTTATCTCAGATGTGCTATGTCTGTTGAAGCACCCTATTGAATTTTGCTATGTTTTTCTGTTATTCAGTGTATGAAACCTAGGATTGACGACCCTCTTAGTACAGTAAGCACACTAAGGATTTCTCATGGGTGTAGTGAGTGTTGGGGTCATGGGGCAATATAAGGGCAATAAAACTGACTTGTTTTTTTTAAAGAGGAGCTTGTACCAAGGGCTCAAGTGGAAAATGTTGGGAAATGTATGTGGAAACATGTGTGCAAATGTGCTTGATACCAATGATGTACTGAATGTTGTAGTAGCTGTAAGAGCCCCCAATAAAAATTTTTAAAAAAACAAAACTGATGTCAAGGAGTTCAGAAAGGAAACTGTTTTGAAACTGATTGTGATAACTCTTGTACAATACTGCTAGATGTGCTTGAATTACGGAATAGTATGACATCTCTAGTAACACCCAATAAAATGTTTTTTTTTAAAAAAGATTACAGCCACATAAACCCGTAAGAGAAGTTCTACATTGATATGAGTCAAATACCTAACAACAACTATAAATTAAAAGTTAAAAGTAAATAGGTTGAGAATGGTACATCATGTCATCATTTATTTAAAAAAAAACACAACAGACTAAGTATATTAATTTTATACATGACTGTTTCCAGAACCAGTATGATTATCAGGCAGAGAGATTTGCATAGCATAATGATAATGAATCCATATCAATCCTAAACCTAAATGAACCTAATGAAAGGGCATCAAAATATATAGGCCAAAAAGCTGATCGAACTAAGATGGTAAATAGTTAAACCCACTATTAAAGGAAAACCTCAATATATCTCTGTGAGAAATTGACAGATCAAAAAGGCACAAATCAGTAAAGACTGTGTTCTTTGTTCTGAGCTGCACCTTCAATGTACTTGATCTAATAGCCATCAATAACATAGTCTAGCAACATTAAAATGCACATTCTCCTCAAACTCATCTGGAATATTCCCCAACATAGACCCATACCTTAATAAGTTTAAAAGACTAGAAATGATAGGGTATCTTCTCAGATCACTAAGGTATATCAATAAAAATACCATTAAGTAAGTTGTCCATTCCATGTTAGGATCATTCTAAATGTATAATGTCCAAATCTTTAAACTATGTGTTACTCTGGGTACATTAGAGAAACAAATCTACAGAAACTCATATGCATAAGAGAGTTCTATTTATTTATTTACTTACTTTATTTTTTGGGGGGGTGGGCATCACTGCTCTCCGGTGGTGGGAGTAGGAGGCCCAGTCCCACTGCTGGAATTGAACCTCCATCCCAGTGGGCTGCAGTCCCGCGCACAACCACTACACCACCGTGGCTCAGCCCGAGAGTTTTATATAAAGAGTAAGTTCATATTAAGCAAACATCCCAACCCAGGGCTGCCCAAGTCCTCTAGTCCAGCATTATCCCATGTGTCTGACATGAATCCCCAAAGTCCTCCTCCATCTCACAAACGCAGGCAATGACACTGACTGCAGGAAGAAAGCTGAATCCGTGAGCGTGTAAGCATCTCAGAGAAGGCAGGGCTCTACACAGGGCTGCTCCAGTGCGGCGGGCTGCATTGGGATAGGTCCATGGCACTTCTCCTCAGGGATGTCTTGCTGGAAGTAAGCCTTGCCAGCTAAAGCAGGGAACTGGCTAAGGTCCTCAAATTTTTTAAACAGACCGTTGGAGGGCTGGACTATAGTTTAAAAGAAAAACAAAAAACAACGAAGGACAAATTCACTGCAGGCCCGGGCTGAGTCAGCTGCTAGGCTACTAAGCAGGACAGGCCGCGGCAACCTGATAAATATCCTGTGCTGGCCGCGAAGAAGCCTGGGCTAAGGCAGCTGCACCCTGGTCTGACCGTCAGAAAGCAAGAGGCCCGAGGACTAGAAAGGCGAAGCTCACTGAACCGTTTACCTCTCCAGCATTCAGTTAACCCCACATGTGTTTATCGGCCAGGTTGGCACAATAAATGTTAACTATCTCAACCTGCAAAACATTTTCCAATGTAAACCCAAATCCATATCTATTGCCCTTAGTCCTTTCAAACTCTTTAGAAACCATACAGGCCTGAGTGGAATTGCCTCTGCAAGGTTTCTGAGGCCTCAGGCTCAGTGGCAGCAGAAAGCTTTATTTGCTTCCGGTGCAAGCTTCTACCTCTTCTGAGTAGTAGCCCAAGACAAAGCAGTCATCCTGCACCACCAGGGTTCCAATAGCTTCCTATACATTTTTGTTAGACATTCCCTTCATTCTTCATTGTCTCACCTTATTGGATTGTAAATTATAAGTCTGGTATTTATATGGAGTCCCTTTACATACTTGAAGATTTTCTGTGAAATTATTTTTAATTGCTAAATATGATGTGGTTTCTAATCTACTCATCTTCCTGGTTAGTTTTAATACATTTTGAGCTTGCTAATAATGCCTTTAAGTGCCTTAAGTGCATTACAAATAATGGGAGATATTTCTGGGTAAAGTAATAATTGAGTCTCCTAATTGAATGACAGAAATCGCTTAATTAAATGAAATAAATAACTTTTAAATGGCAAAAATTATCCAAAGATACTTTTTATTTTAAATTTAAGTAAACTTGAATACTTCTTTTTCAGAAGTTATATGACATTTTAGTACTAAAGCCAATGAGGTTCCATGCCCTCTTCATGCAGCTTCTAATTAATTTCTTTGCTCAGTTACTATATATGGTTTTAATACAATGTCAACAGTATATTTAAACATGAGACACAAAGCAGGTCCTTATACCCTATTGAATGAAAAACAAATGCTGCTCCTAAAAACAGGTTTCAAAGAGCACATTCTGATTCTGCCTCTTTTTTCTTGGTTGTGCTGAAGTGTCTCCTCTTTCCTTTTTCTCTCTCTCTCTCCCTTTTCCCCTCTAGGTTATTATTTTTAGGGTCAGCAGGCTTAACTCCAGGACCTTGTGCTGACAATCGCTGAGACCCCAATTTCTGATGTTACAGAGAGATTTCCAAGGCATGCTGGCCCTACAGATATTGAACAGAGATGAAGACTTTCCCCCAGGGGCAACAGAGAAAGAAAATGTTCCCCTAGAGCTAGCACCCTGAATTGGACATCTCATCGCTAAACTGTGAGGGAATAAATTTGTTTGCTAAAGCGAAAACAAATAAAAAACAAAAACCAGGTTTCATTTACAGAAATATCAACTTTAAATATTTTTATAGAAATAGACAAATTGCCATGTAATTCTGAAAAAATTATTAAAACCAACTATTTTCCTCACTTGAATATTCTCCCTATTGACCGTAAATCAAGTTAGCGAACATGACTCCATAAGCTATGTGAGGGTGTGTGTGTAGAAAATCAGTTTTTCTGTTGAGCATGAACAAAGTGAGGAGAAGAAAAGTCAATGTGGTGTCTAACTGCATTTTGTAAACACAAATTTGGTGGCCAACAAATAATATTTTGGCTGTTTGTTCTATTTTGAAATTCCAAGCATGTGAAAAATTTTCCTGATAATTTAATCATGATATCTCTGGAGAGTTATTTTGTAGTTACAGAAAATTTCATGCAGATAAAATTCTTAAGAAAACTTTAAGCAATTATATTGCAGATAGAAGAGGAATGTGTTTCTTAGGACCACAAATGTAAAAACAAGCTGAAGAATGGATAGGTGTTATATTTATGTTAGTTGTTTTAACTTGTAGCATCATATTTATCTGGATAATAAAATAGAGTAATAGAATTTCAAAAGAGTCTCATTTAATGCCAGGTTATTACAACAAAGTGTTCTTGCATTGAGGGAGTACTTGCATAGAGGGTCAATGTCTGTCTGTTACCTTAATACTTTTAACATTTAAATATATGTATATAGATTTACTCCCATATCATTATATGTAAATGAATTCACATGTATGCTTGCTATATTTAGATGTTTATAAATGTCCTTTGCCTCCCAATCTTTCCTCCCTTTCTGTTTACTTTCCTCTTGTCTCACTATCATGTTCAGCCTTGGGTTTTGGTAATTCCTGTTGTTTACATTGCTCTTGATCAAGGCCTCCCAATTATCCTCTTCCCAGCTCTCCATCGATTTTAGACCCCTTGCTTTTCCCTTGTCCCTGGGTTTGTTAACACTCCCTTTCATTTACCCCAACTCCACCTCACCCATGTGCCCCTGGAAACTTCAGTCTTGTTGTCTTCTCCAGATGTTTATTCCACCTCTCTTGTGTAGATAGACATGCAGAGGCAATAAAAAAACAAAAACAAAGCAAAGCAAAACATAATAACAAAAGAAAACATAAAACAAAACAATAGCAACAGTAACAAAATGAGCCAACAGCATAAAAAGAAAAGTCCGCCAGTAAGGTCTGATTGTTGATCTTTATGAGTGTTTTCCAGTACAGTCTGATGGGGTGCCATGGCCTGGCCCCAAGTCTATGTTTGGTGTCTCTCAGGGACTTCACTGCTTTGCTTCTCCTGCGCTTAGCAGTATGCCCTTTGGGTTTCTCCGGGTGTGTTGGGGTCGGATTAGACACATCTGTCTCGTGGTGATGCTGGTCCTATGGATCTGTCCATGTGCTGGCTTCTCTGAGCCAGAATTTTGTCCTCAGGGGTTGGCGGACTGAGCAGTCTTCCATTCTCTCTTCTTCCCTCTTCATTTGCTCCTGATCAGAAATGCTTCTCTCCCTGAGATGCAGTTTCAGTGCTGTTCTTAGACGTGCATTCTTTGAGGGGGTGGGGGGTGGAGGGCAGTTCACAGAGTTGGAATTCAATCCTATGCACTCCTCTGTTGGTTCTCTGCCTCTTGTGATTATGCTCCATCTTGGCACAGGAGGTTAAAGTCTGGTCCCTCTTTTGTGCCCAGCGACTTCTTTAATCCTTTCTCTTTTTTTCCTTTCCCCCTCCATTTTAATTTGGGTTTTTATTTTATTTTGTTTGTTTTGGGTATTTTAAAGAGAATTTAGAACCTAAAATAATGCTGCAAAACAACTATAATGAACAAGATATTGATCACTTAATGATTTCCCTCCAATAACAATCTCAAAACCTACCAGGTTTAATTGTAATACAATTCACTTGTATTTAAGCTTTCAAACCACTGATCTCAGTTTTTATAGAAGGAATTGCTTTTCTTTTTTTGTTCTTCTACTTATATTTGTGCTATCCAATGAAACTCTATTAAAGTTTGTGAGAAAACACACTGCTTGCTGACCTTTAATTATCACATCATTGAATTGATAAGAGCAAATTGCTATCTTCAATGTGCTATCAACTGCAGTCAGTCTATAGGAAAAAGAGCAGCTTCAATTAACTCAGCAGGAGGTTAAGATTACGTTTTTCCAATAAACTTTTATTTCATTTATCAAAATTACCAATCTGTTTAAAGATTTGAAAAGAACTTAAGTTGTTTTCAGCAGGATGAGCTCTCCGATCGTAGAACTTGATTCACTTTTTCAGCCTCTGGATTGGAATAGCTATTTGTTTTCATTGTAGGTTGAAGTAACTTTTAATGTTCAAATACTTGTGCACACAGTTAGTCTTCTATTTTGTCTGTTACTTAAGATTCCTTTGATAATACAGTAGTTGATTTTTATAATTAGTATATCAATATAGATAATATACAATTTGAAATATAATATTCTCTGCATATAAATATTATCTCACTGAAGAGTTAAATTGTGGAGCCAACACTATAGGCATGTTCCTTAAAGCATTTTTAGCAAGCATTGTTATTACAATCACACATAAGAAATAAGCAAAATGCACTGTGTCATGTATCAGCCCAAGGTTCTGACTGCAGGTTATTTCAAATTTATAATTGGATTTTCAGTCAAAACATTTACATTACTTCTTTGCCAACCCTAGATTTATGCTTATTCACCATAGAGGGAACATTCATTTCCATTTCATTATATATGTTGGTAAACTCCAAGGCACAGAATTAAGTTAACAGTGCTTCCATTGTAAGTTTTTTTTTTTTTATCACATCTTTGTACATCAGATTTCAAAAACCGAGGACTCATGTTGAAATTGGCTAATAACCAAAACACTCACTGTCAAATTAACTGTTCCCATCTGAGGTGATAAATGGAGAGTTCATAACTGTAAAACAGGCATATGAAAAATAGCTCATTGACATCTGTTCTTAACATCTGGCTCTGTAATCGATGCGCCAAAGCAAACGGATATGCAATTCTCTGGTTTGCCCCTCAAATTTTAGTCTTTGCAATCATTTATACCCGAGCAATGCACCCACATAGCATCAACAGAATGAAAGAGTTTAGTATTATGTTAATAAAAACCTAGCATTCAGATCCATGTAGATTTTACACCTATCCTTTATTCAGCAATAATTCACTACCAACAGCATGAATGGAGAGTTTTACGGAATGCCTCTTCCCCGGGGGGTGGGGAGGAGAGAGGAATTCACACAAAGTCATGCTCTTTGTATTCCCTGTTTCCATATCTTCAGAAGAAACGACAGCTGTAGTAGTAGGAGGAGTAGTTAGTACTTCATTTCTCAAGGAGATTTTAATAGGAAGTTTTCTTAAAGGTATCGTATGAGAAAGAACTATGGAATAATATGATGTAGGCATTAACTCCCAAATAATGATACATTTTTAAAAGAATATAAAATAATCATGAATTTATTTCTAACAAACACTGAAAATTGACTGTTCCAGGGTTTTGGTTTTTTTCCCTAAAAGTCCCTATGCAGTATAAAATAAACATATAATAATTGGGATCATTGTAATAATAATGTGATATACAGAATATGAAAATGAAAGAAAGTTAGAAAAAGAACCAAAAATGATTGTTACATTGGTGACTAGTGTGTTTGGGCTAAAATGATCAGTTGAGAGACAATACTTAAGATCAACTCTAATATTTAACATAATGGAAACCCCAAATAGCACCCTATTTTATCACTCAATAATAGGGTAAGAATGTCAAAATTATACTTAAAAATAAAGAAAAAAAAATTTGCACCTGGACTCAAAAGGATGATGATAAATGGAGCAAAGATTTAAAATGTCAACAATTTTATTCCACTTGGATCCACAAACAATGCCTATGGACATGGCTGTAAAGAAATCAAAAGGTTAGCATTAGGCAAATCAGATACAAAGAAATGTTAAAAGGTAAAATTGTCCTTGTGAGAATTAATGTGCGCATGATTCATGCCATAGCAACTTAAATTTCCTCATATTTATGTTAAAATAGGACAATTAATATGGAAGGTGGAAAAGGCATTGATGTCTTTTAAATATGGTGCTGAACAAAATTATTGAATGGTGTGTTAGTCCGTGTAGATTAGAGGAACAAATTCAAGGACACGCATGGCGATATAAGGAAAGGGTTTATATACAAAAGGAATGGGACATGGAGAAAGCATCCCAACCCAGTCCTGTTCAAAGTCATAAGTCTGAAATTAACCCATATGCCCGAAATCAGTCTATGAAATCTTCTTCCGACTCACGAAGTCACAGGTCAGTGGGTGCAGAATCCCGGTGCTGGCAGGGCACCTCGCTCCAGGGCTCAGGGTCTGTCAACAGCAGAAGCAACTCATCTCTGGCAGAGGTCTCCATGTGGTCGCCCCAGCTTCAGAGGTCTGGCTCCATCAGGGCAAAGCTGTGTGGTCTTTTTGGCGGCTCCTCCAGCTTCTCGAACGCTGCCGCTTGTCTTGTCCGTGATTACTCGTCTCTGAAACTAACTCCCAACAACTGGAGAAGATAGCTTCTCATCTTCACGAGGGAAATATCATGAGATTTCCCAGAAGTTTCAGGAGAAAGCCATGCCCACACAGAGGCCTCATTGGCTACTCAATGGCTCTCTCCAGATTAACAGGTTCGACTCCACACCTACATCTCAATCATAAAATTAACATAAGCATGATTGCCACACATGGACTATGGAAAGAATAAACAAATCTGTCTTGAATGCTTTTTAGAAACAAGCATAATGAATTTGTGTCTCACAAATTTTGAACAAGGTGCTCCTAAAGAAACTATGCTTGATAACCTAGCTGGTCAGTGTGAAGGAGAAGGCTTCTCAACCAGGGGACTCCAAATGTCTCCAACACTGGGTTCCAACAGAGGAACAATTGCGCGGAGATCTCAGGAGCAGTTGTGAGTCAAAACTGACTCAATGGCACCTAAGAAGAACAATAGTAAAGTAATTCATCCCCTAATGTGGATATGTAAAATAGCTTATGTAAAAGTTTACATGGTGATACCTTATCAAAGTATTTCCAAATTTTTGAGTGATACTTCAAGTGATCAGATTTTAGCATTGGCAAAGCAGGACACCATTGACTGGGGAGGGAGGTGGGGTAATAGAGGGGGTATATTCCCTTCCTGTTCTCCTGTTGTTCCCTAGCTTGTTGTGCATGCTTTCTAAAAATTGGGATTTATTTAAGACCCCTCAGGATGTGGGAGAAATAGTTTAAAATCGAGATTGCCCTGCCAAAAGTGGGATGTCTGGTCACTGCTGAATTCTATTAAGCATTTATAACTTTTTGTCTCAATTGAAGGTTTACAAATATCATAAGTGATAAAAGTGGCGGACAGTTTGAGGTCTTACTTTAACAAGACAGACTTAGATTAAAAAGACATATTTATTTGCCACCATTTGCAATAAATGGGCCTCACCAGATATTATGCAACTACCTAAGAATATAGCAGTGTTTTCAAAGCTCTGGTGTGATAGATAGGCAGACTAACAACTGGATAATAAATGGAAGTACAAAGTCCTCAAGGAACAGAGGGTTAGTATAACTCAGGCTAAAAGGATAAATAAAAGTCTACCTAGGATTATGCTTTCTGGGTTTTGGAAATGATTAAATGCTCAACAAGGAAAATTCAGAAGTCTGAACTCACCCAGAACCATCTTAGTCAAAAAGCCTCACAATCTGCTTCTAAAGGGTCACAACGTTGGACACTCCTTAAGAATTCTAGAGTGGGGCTGAGCCCCGGTGGCGTAGTGGTTGTGCGCGGGACTGCGGCCCACTGGGACGGAGGTTCGATTCCAGCTCCACGGTCCAAAGGCTGGGCCTCCTACTCCCACCACCTGAGGGCAGTGATGCCAAAAAAAAAAAAAAAAAAAAAAAAAACTTAAAAAAAGAATTCTAGAGTAACTGAACAGAATGAAAAGAATGGCTTTTCCCATTCCAGTGGGTAGGTGCGTGGGGGAGTAGGGTGAGAAAAAGTACGGAAAATAAAGTATGCATTATAAAGTTTGGGCATAGGGTCACTATGAATCTCAATCAACTCAGGGGCAGTGAGTTTGGTTTGGGCTTTATAATGGGTGGTGGTTTATTGCTGAGTCAATGAAATGTAATACAATATACATATAGAGAACACAGTCTGATGAGGTTTTACAGGTCTATGTCTGTGTAAAACAATCCCTAAATTAAAGATAATTAACCAAGTACATGTTTAATCACAAATTGTGGAACGTTACATTTCTAGAAAGGATGTAGGACTAATTTCAAAATTAGAAAATTAAAATGCCCTCAAATTTTATCAAAGAGTGAAAGATATCTTCACTGATATAGTTGTTAGATGTGTAGAGTCAATTTCTAGTCATAATTGCCCACGTACCACAGAACTGGATACAAACACTTCAGTTCTACACTTCCAGAAGAAGCCAGTTTCTGATATATACATTATGGGTTCAATAGGGGCAGTTGTACAGCAATTATTATTATTTATTCTAATAAGTATATAGAGAGCATGAGAGAGAAATAATAAGAGTCAGACATATTTCACATCAGGATATCATGCACACTTCAGCCGTGCTTGATGTTCCACATGGAGAAAGGGAACGGATTTTGATTTTCCCCGTTTAAATAACCTTATGGCGGACACATGAGCTCTGTCCTCACTAGTCAGGTCATGTCACAAGAGGGGGCTGTCTTAAGGACCATATGGTGACAAGGGGTGTGGTGTTAGGGATGCCTACATGACCAAGGGGAGAGGGATGTGATAAGGAGAAATCTCTGATTCCTGGGGGTAGATAAACAGGTCTGTCTTGTTAGGAGTCATTGACAATGGCTCTTGAATCCCACCCACAGGCCTGGAGGGATGCGAACCGTCATCCTAACAGCAGGGGAGTCAGCTTTATCGTGAATCACACAAAGGCCTCAGATAACTGGGAGCTTCAGGGAGTATAGCTAACTTAACTTTCACACCAAATGCTAGGAAATAGTTTGCTTAATATTTTGGAGTATATAATTGTGGAAAAGTCCTGTCTGCATCCCACACTGCACCGCTCTCAAAACTGTAAGAATTTGAGTCAATAGCTCCAGTCACTGTGTCAATCCATCACAACTAGAACCGTCCTCATTTACTGTGATGCTCTGCTTTACCAAGCATTGTGTCGCTTTCCCAGCACCCGTCTCTCCTGAGAACATATCCAAAGTACATGAAATAAAGTTTCACCTCGCTCACACAGAAGGAGCTATCTGATTGTACTTCCAACAGGACAGATTTGTTTGTTATTTTGGAAACTGATGGTACTTTTAATATTCTTCACCAACACCACAATTCAAATACTTCCATTCTAATTTGGTCTGTAATTTAATTTTCTCTCATAGACAAGCAACACATCTCAGATTGAAAATGCACACACACACATTTAGAAGGAGGGTGGGACAGTGAGTAAGCAGAATCTAGAAGATGATTTAAGACCTTTGCATACCAGATTAAAATTTGTCCTCTCTCCAAAGAGCAAATTCACTATTTTCTCAGAAAATTAGCTCAGTAAAATTTTGAGATTAGAATAATTAATAAAACACAAGCAAATAAATATAGTTACTTCCAACTCTTGCAGTCCCCTTGCGTTCCATGGTAGAAGTGTATTCCATAGGGTTTTCCTGCCAAAAATTATGAAAGCAGATCTTCAAGATTTGCTTGTCTATCATCTCCCCTGGGTGACTCAGATCGACCAACCATTTGGTTAATAAGTAAGAAAAAATAGCCAAGATCACTTGCATGACTGAAACTCCTCTAGAAAGATTATTATGGCTTAACGTATGACACAGAGATTCACAAGGTGGAATATAAATGTCATGTTGACCTTTGAGCAGCACAGCAATGTAGCAATATCTTCATGTCTGAATGTATAAAAGGCTAGTCACTCCCACTGGAACTAAATCAAATTTGGCAAGTTTGCCATCGATGTATTTTGAAAAGCTCACTGAAATCTTTGGAGAAAAGAATGCTTGTGTGTACAAAAAATAGTCCTATGTAAATTCACTTTTCCCTCTTAGGAGATCCTGTGAAATTTGTATTTGAGGACTTTGCATAAGATATAGCTGGAAATAGCCACTGCCAAATTAAGCAATTTAAAGTAACAGCTGTCATAATTCATGACTCAGCAGAGGAGGACTAGCTAATGGAGAGCTCACATTTGCACCTTGGGGGTGTCTAATCCCCCTGGTAGGCAAGCTAGGCTAAGACTACTTTGAAAATGTAGTTGTGGAATTTATGGATCGAATATTCGTAATGGATTTCTGTTGGTACTGAAGTCAATGTGCTGGTCTCAGTGAAAAGATAGTGGTTCAAACCCACCTGTCGCTCTTCTGGGGACAAAAAGACTTTGAGCTCTGTGGCCACAAGCACAGCAAATTTTACGAAATAGTTCTGTCTTGTCCTATGTGACCTTGTAAGTCACAATCAACTCAATGACCCACAACAACAGTAGCAGTTTATTGGAATCTTTTTAGCATTCTTTTAGGCTTCTTAGAATATTTGCAAGCAGAGACATATAAAAGGTTTGCCTTCCTGGCATCATTATATAAGAGAGAGAAGATAGGAAAAGCCTGCAATTACATGAAGAAACAGAGATATTAGACCAGTCCCTAGCCACCCTCTCCACCAATCAGTGGAGTCAACCCAAGTGATGTATGAGATATTCTGGAATGGGAGTGGGTGGTGGTGGTATTTTCTTCTGATTCCTGCCAAGTTGCAATTTCTTTAGTTGTTAAGCCATGTAAGTACTAAAACCAGGCACTGAACCTAAGGAAAGAAACTGAGATCATTTCCAACTTAAATTGTCCAAAGACATGGATACACAAGAGTTCAGCAGACAGAGTTCAATAACTCAAGGGAAAAGAGGACTTCAGACAATTGCTGCCAGGGCACTCATTCTGCAAGTATAGGGGAGGGTCGTTCGGGTTCAGGAAATCACCTCAGGGCCCTCCCATGTGGAAGAATGCTCTTGCTACAGTGAAGAAAAAGCCAGAAGTAGCTTGAGAACTACAGTCAATGGACATAAGGCAGTGTGAAGCAATTTTGTAGAATGGTGGAATGGCTACCTGTTGGGTTTCGTTCTGCAAGATTAGCAATGTGAAATCATGCACCACTCTGTGGGAGGAAGACCTGGGTGTTCTAACCCAGTTAATAGGGGCAAGCCATAGGACCTGGAGAGCTCTGCCCTGTTCTATGGTGACGCCGTGGGCATTGTCAGCAACTCAATGGCAGTGAGTTTTTTTTTTCTGTTAGAAGATAAAACTTTCTTGACGCGATTATATTGTGAACGATGTTGTTGTTTATCCTGTTCTTTTCTAGTGATGTGTCTATTGCTATAACTCTTACTTTGATGCTTTAATACAAAGAAGTAAACACATACATTAGGATAAAAGAAATGCAGAGAAAATAAATTTCATCTTCTTAGAATCTGATACGTATGCATTGTTGCTTGCTGGAGACAAAACTGGGTTAATTTTATCTTGACTGTTGGCACTAACAAACCAGGTTTTGTTTTATTTGGCAAATTTACAAAAGATCTCTACATCCCCTGGTTAGCAAATTTGTCTCCCAGTTACAAATTTTATATATATGGATTTCTGTAACCATGTTAACCTGTGAATAGGGAAATGTTTCTAATTGTCAAGGGAATTTTGATAAATGATTTAAAATCACACTCTAAGAACATAATGTTTTGTGGAGAGATAAGGGCAATATTACACATTTAATTGGATATGATTATCAGCTTTGTCTCTGTGAAACATTTATTTTTAATAAGGATTTTAAATAAATTATATATAGTCCTTTAAATACTTTGTCATTTATTGATATGTCATTTATTTGTTTTTTAATGGATGCTACCTATCTTATATATGTTTCACAATTGATTTCCATTTATTACCACATTTCCCTAGTACTGGTCTCTTGAGTTGATTGTCTTCACTTATATAATTAGTTAATAGTAGAAATACACTTGGTGTGAAAAAAGAATTAAGTTCTTAGTTAAATTATGAGAAACTAGCTATCAGCATTCTTAGAGTTCAAAATACAGTAAAGTACATATCATTGACATCTTATAAACCAACCGTAGTACTTATTCTTGATTACATGTGAGATAACAGTAATGCATATTTCCACAAAGAACACTCACTTTTTTTTTCCCAATCATTTTATTGGGGGCTCATACATCGTTTTTCACAATATATAAATAAGCATACTGATCAAGCACCCTCTCATGTCCACTTCTATTATTGTTCTCCAATCGTCCACCTTTTCCCTTAAGCCCCTAGTATCGGCTTTTCCATTCCTTCCCCTCTTCTCCTGGTCTCTCCTCCCCTCCATCCCTCAATACTTTATACATTGTTATTGTTTCGTCATATCATACACTGCCACTGCCCGACCTCTCCCCCAACCCACTCCTTTGATGCCCATCCTTCAAATAAGAGCTTGTGTATATATCCTTGCTGTTGGTTCTGCCCCCCCACCCCCCGCCCCCTTCTATCCACCCTTCCAGTATCTCCAATATAACCATTGGACTGAAGGGGCCCATCCATCCTGGTTTCCCCATATCTCCAGCTCCCCTCTATGCCAGTGTGATTTCTCCAGTCCATCTGGATTTGCAAGGTAGAGTTGGGACCATGATGGTTGGGGGCGGGGAGGAAGGCTTCAGGAACTAGAGGAAACTTGTATGCATCATCACTGCCTGGCTGC
>PVJH01021008.1:0-39546 GCA_004026705.1 Nesogale talazaci
CGAGGATGAGGATGATGCCACTAGTACCAGCAATATGGCCCACCTTTCACACCACGGCGACCTGCTCTGAGCAAGAGCTGGATGAGTGAGGTTCTGGCAGGCTGCGGGGGTCACTTGCACACGACCAAACTCAGCTGGGCACCAAATGCTGGGGAGAATGCTTATCCAATTCTCAGACTGCATTTACAGAGGAGGAAGAGGAGGGCCCAGGGCAAAGACCGTCAGGCTGGTGTGGTGTTTGGGTGTGGACTAGGGTTCTGCTCTCCTGTAGTGCCTCGCATGAAGACCTTTAATCTACTTTGTAAATAGCAATGTGGACTAGGAATCAGCCATCTAAGTGAGGAGGACAGCTAAGTTCACAGAGAAGATTCCGATCAGCCTGTGTGATACAAGGACTGTAAATAAGAAAACCCAGGACTGGAGGAGGGAATGGAATTTAAGATTAAATTATGAGTATCCAGCTTGCAGAAGGCTATGAATGACAGGGAAAGTCCACAGTCCATTTGCAGGATTCCCTACTTGGTGAAGTCTCTAGTGAATCCCTCTGACCCCTGACCAGGGATGTGAACAGCCTTGTTATCAGACAAAGGGGATTATCGAAGATGTAGTTAGGTTAGAATTTAACACCCGATCATTTATTCCTCCTTTTGACCCAGTTTAGATTTGTTCTAGTTTTTTTATTTTCTGTTATCTTTTCAACTGAGGTTTTTCTATTTTGTTATTGTTTTTAGCTATTGTTATGTTTTTTTTTAACGCTGTCTGGAATCTAGGATATGTAAATCTATGGAGACAGAAATGAGATTAATAGTTTCTTGGGGTGATGGCAAGAGAGGTTGGAAGGAGATGGAGAGAATAATGAAGACAAGAAAGAAGAAATGTTCTAAAATTGATTGCCGTGATGATTATACAAGTCTTAACTATGTTTAGATTACTGACCTGTGTGATATGTAACTAAATGTCAATAAAACTTAAAATTTCTGAAAGTATATTAAAAATGAGTCCATGAAAACTCTATGGATGACAACAGCATCCTGTCCAACGTCAGGCTGGAAAAGGAGTCCCCAGACAGAGTGGCTGCAGCTCTGCACCTCAGACAGGGAGGCTGAGGGCGGGGCAGGCAGCGTGCCATTCTGCTGTGTGTGAGGGCAGAGCTGACTTGACAGCAAGTAACAGAACCACAAGACGTTCAGACAGTCCCTTAAGGGTCCACCGTCACTGGATATAACTGACAACTAGGGCCAAGAGGGATTTCGGATGTTGTTGAGAATGTGGTGGGTGGGAGCAGAGACCCAAAACCCATCTGTAGAAGCATCACAAGGAAGGGATGAGTCAACCTGGGTGCCGGATCGCACTGATGAAACACACCTATTCCTCTGGTTACCACCCCTGCCCTACTCTGATGACCCCCAGTCCTGCCTTTCACTGCAGGTTAGGCTGGAGCACGTATACCAGTACAGATAAGAGCTCGGGATACACGAAATGCAGGCCAGATTACCCCCCACCCCCTGACCACCACCTACCCACCCTCGGGAAAAGAAGTGAGTAGTGATACCAGGAGGGTAGGGGGAAGGAAAGGAGAAGAGGGAGGAAGAAACTGAGGGGGAGTGGGAGCTAATAGTTGGTGTAAAATAATAATTTATTAAGGGGTCACAAAAGTGGGAAAGGGAGAGGGAAGATAAAAAAGAGGAGCTGATACCAAGGACTCCAATAGAATGCAAATGTTTAGAAAATAATGATGGTAACACATCTACAAATATGCTTGCACAACTGATACATGGATTGATGATGTAAGGGCTATAAGAGCCCCCAATGAAATGATCTCTTAAAGAAAGAAAAAAGGTGGATTGTGGAGATTTAGATTTGTTTTCAAGTTCTGAATGAAGAGTAGGCAGGGGTCCTTCGTGGGCATATGGAGCTGGAAGCTATGTGTCACTCCACCATGACACTAACGGCACTACTGTGGTACAAAAATAGGAAGCTGAGGTAGGAAAGGCACTGGGACACTAACATGTCTCCCGGTACTGAACCTTATACAGGAAATCAAATGGCTAGGAATGACAAGTTTGTGCTACGAATGTCTGATTAATAGGTGTATACCAAGGAAGCCCACTAAAAAGAAATAAGGTGTTCAAACGTCCACACTTTATACACAGTGTGAAGATGCTCCGTGGAGGCCCCTCACTCACTGCAGGGAGTCGTCGACCCTGACTCACAGAGACCCGGCAGGACAGAGCAGGGCTGTCCCTGTGGTTTTCAATGCTATTGATCTCTATGGGACAGTCTCATCTGACTTCCTGACACATAATCCACGACACCACCAGGGCTCGGAAGCCTCTTACAAGGGAGAAAGGTGTAAGGAAATGCAGACTTATGTCTAACACGGTACTTCTCGTGAATTCTTAATTGCTGCTCTTTTTCTCTTACTGTGTTTATAAATGCCTCCCTTCTCTCTGTGTGTCTTGTGAGAAGGTAAAGTTTTTTTTTTAACTTCATTTTTAAAGTATCTCAAAAAGGCCTTGGGTTCTTCTTTCCCTCCCTCCCTCCATTCCTCCTCTCTCTTCCTTTCAAGGTGTTTGGAGTGCACATCTTCAAGCCTGCTAGTAATCATGGACCCCAATCTCTGTACACAGGGCTGACAAGATTCTGGAAATGCTGTCTCTCGTTTATGAGAGAACACTGCAAACAGCATGCAAGTTAACTTTTAAATGAGTATTCATGGGGCTCTGAGAGTTCAGAGCAACCTAACAGTGAAGGTCTTATATGTAGAATCACACACATAAACAAACTTGTGTTGTTAAACACAGATGGTCAATGGTGCACCCTCTGGGAAGTGCACACTCACAGCCCGAGACTGGGAGGACCTGCATTCAGGGGCACACGGACCCTTCTCTCATGCTTTCCTTCCACCTTGTCTGACTCGCAACTTTTCAGTTCCTGTTACCATCTCTATGAACTCTTTCATGGAAACAGAGCCGGAAAGCTTTAGGAAAATTCTTATTAAGTCTACGAAGAATGAAAACACACAGCGATTTCTTTGTGCCCCTTAACAATAATATACCTGCCTATATGAGCCTGTTACAATACAACGTAAGAAGTCAGACTTGGAACTACTTACCCATAAGCCTTCTCAAGTTCCGATGGTCACAGCAAAGCCTCGTTTTAGGTCTGTTATTAACTAGCAGCACGAGGTTGAGAAAAATATTCCAAGCCTCTGTTTCCACGTCCAACTCTAAAATCGGGCGAAGACTTACCCTGTCTACATAAAACTGGATTATCTTGTGAACCGAGTGAGAAAAGCATAGACATCTTTAGAAGCTATAGATGTTAAAAAGGCGGCATGGGATCCTTGGTACAAGCAGAACACCAATTTCCTTTTTGGAGAGCCATAATAAACATCACTGTGAAGAGCTCTTCTTTCCTGATGGCACCTGACTAGATGACGGCCCACAAACATCTCAATTTAATTAGTAGTGAAAAAACCAATTCCTGCTCCTCAAAATGTATCATTGAACTCCACGCAGAAAATGTGGGAGCCAAACTAATAAGGACCGTGGAACATTTTGCTTTAGGTGGGCGTATGTCAAGTACCTTGCACACAGAAACCCCTCACTCCGGGTTCTTTATTAACCAAGCCGGGCCAGCGCTCCAGTCCCAGGGACCAGGGACACGAGGGGGCTCCAGAGTCTCTCAGTCCTTCATTAAACTATTGATCCCTTTAGCATTATCCATAATGTCCCAGCAGCTCAGCGTGTCAAGTGGGGACGTGCTAGGTCTCTCTCTCTCCTTTCAATAACATCCCCCCTTTATGGAGTGGAAGTCACAATGATTTATTTACCTGACATTTTCCAGTCCGGATGTCGTACATGGCCACTGAACCATGGCGAGCTCCAACCGCGATTCTGTGATTCCGCTCATAATAGCTGACCATGTAGAACCTGAATTGAACAGTTGGACAACAACAAAAACAAAACAAAAAGTAGATGAGACGATCCACGGGGAAGGGCGGCGGTGGTGGTGGTGGTGATGGGGTCGAGTAACAGCATATTTCAAAGAGTAAAGCCAGCTTTGGCATATTTTTCAATGAATAAGTAGGCAGTAAACATACTACGTTTTTTCTTAAAAGGTTTCATGTTTGGTAATTCTTAGAATCAGCTGAAAGAAAAAATGAGGTAAAAATACCACTTAAGTTTTCTGACACTCATTTTCAATAGAAAACAAACTTCCTAATGGCTCGTATTCTTTGAGGTTCTGAAATGAGACAGACCAAATACGAAAGGGTAAGTTGTGAGGGCACCCAGCTTCATTAGAGGAACTACTGTGCAAAGATTTCAATTTGGGCAGAAGCGACGAAGACAAAAGGTCCTAGATATCCCATCTAATTATGTTCTCCTGGCTTATTGTACTCTTACGGAATTAAATATACTTTCTAGTAGAACAGTCATAAAATTGTCACATAAATTTTATGCTTAACTTCACGTCAGTAATTTAGAAAGAAACCAGAAAGCTAGCCACTAGAAAATCAGCTATCCTGCTAATTCCTTGCATTTTCCACATTTAACCAGTTAATCTAAATGACAGCCATAATGATATGCAGTTTTTTTAATAAGCATATTTGGTGCTTCAGGTGTTTTATATAAAATTAAGATTTAAGGGGAATGGTTTGAAGGTTAAGAGATTTGTTGAAAGAATTTTCCCTGTTTTCAGTTTTTTCATGACTGGATTAAGTGTCTGAATTTCTGGTTTGTGTGTCATCACACAGGTTTTAAAACTACATGGCTGGGATGTGGAAAGATAGTCGACGTGTAAACAAAGTATGGTTTTATATCACCACCAGAGCTGCAAGTATTCCAACCCATTTCTTAGTCCTCCTGCCCTAGGGCTAACTGCCCAGATGCCCGAGCAGCCTGTGCTAAAAGCCGTGACGACCTTGCACAGAACTCTTTGGCCTTTTCCCTTTTGAGTCCACACTGGGTACCTAACTTTTTTTGTTACTATTTTTTTAAATGGGGGAGGGGAACTCACAGGTAATGCCAAAAGAGATAAAAGGCATGTTTCTAACTTTTTTTCTTTTTTAAGATAGACATACAGAGAAAATCCACTGGGCCCTGGGAAGGCACTTCTGAATTGCTGGTAGAAGGTGAGAGGCAGGGAGGGTGGCCTGCTGGGAAGGAGCGAGGTGAGGGAGGGAAGGTTTATCAATCGATGCCAGAGATTTGCCAAAGTCATGTGATTGTTAGGATGGCATCAACACACACTCGGACCAATTCTGAATGCGCACCATTGCTTTTTATTGTTGTCTCTCTTACTACCATGAAACATAAAACATTCTGTCCTGACCCTAAACCTTCCCCAATCACCAACCCCCCTGCCCCCCTTGCCCAACAGATGAATGCTTTGGTTTTCACATGGAAGACTGCATGCAGAAATGTCCTGCTAGAGGCTGCGGTGCTTAGGGTTCCCTTTCGCATCAGACTATTGATTGGAGGGGACAGACGTGGGACACAGGACGCCTCCCTGAGGAGGTCAGTGTCTACCAAGCTGTTATCGGTAACTTCTCCATGTTCCTCCATCTTGGCTGCACCTCAGTACTCAACCCAAATCATGACTTTGAAGTCAATTCCAACTTGGTAGAGAAAAGGAAGTCTAAATTCTAAATCTAACATACTCGAAACTAACAATGGAGAGAGTTGAAAAACTCCGACTCAGAGCGACTTCATGGAGGGGGCTCCAGAAGCTCTGGGCCTCTTTCCAGCAGCAACAGCAGCAGCAGCAGACGGCCTCTACTTTCTCTCAACCTGATCTTAGGCTTTTCCATTAACTTCCAGAGTCTCAGTGCAAGTACCACTCTGTATAGCTCTAGCTATGTTTAAACGTGTACCTATAGCACATATATCATTTATATCCAGGCTTTATAGTACCTGACACACATAACAGACATTTATTGTGTAAAAGGTACTGATTGTAGAAAAATAAAATTGAGGGTTTTTTTTAATCTGATACTAAACTTTACAAGGATTCAATAGCTATAAGGCAAACATTTATATATTTTTCTAAATAATGCATTGATAGCTTTCGCCCACCCCCACCCCCCAAAAAAACCCTTTAAAATAAAGCGTGGTAACAAGTTATTACGTGTCCCATTTTCTAGACTTTAGACATCAACCTCATCCTTCTATATCATCTACCAACACCATTATTTATGGGAAGAAAGAAAGATCAAATCTATTCTTGGTATCAAATCTTTAGTCTGCCTGAAAGGACATATATTACAGGTCTGCCATTTTTCATCTTTGCAATTTACAGCTAGACGAATTCTTGTACACAAGAGTTTCAGGAACTCTGGACAGCTCAGGACTGGAGCAGGTTTGTCGCAGAGGGTCCTGCTGAACTTCTCATTCCTGAGGCCTCGTAGAAGGAGGGGGATGCTTTTGCTGTCACCTCACGATTAGTTTCTATGGGGACTGGTTGCAGGGAATCAGCATCAGCTGGGTGTTCCCTGATCTCATGTCCAGTGCCCATCAGACCCCTACATCACTCTTATCCTGAGTCCATTTCACCACCTGGAGGCTTAAGAGTAAGGGCAACAAGATGCACATACTTGGTGCCACTCCCCAGGGTATTGATTGGAGATGAGCCCATTGTGGTTTCAAATAGTGTGTGTGTGTGTGTGTGAGAGAGAGAGAGAGAGAGAGAGAGAGAGAGAGAGAGAGAGTTACAAGGGTCACGTATGACGAGCCTTCTGCAAACAGTATCCCTTACTTCAGCATTTAGCTGTATTTACATGCCACCTGTGTAACAACCTGGCAAGAGTCCAAGAGATTGTCAGAGAGAACACAACCATGCTAGTAACTTTGTTCTCCAGGAGAACGAAGCAGAACCAGGCCATGATGGAATATGGATTTCCATGAAGGAATAGAGTCCCTTCTGGGATCTGGGCTCACTATTGCTCAGGCTGCACGTCCCACCCTTTGCTCCCTCCTGACCTACCCTCCTGGTCATCTTGCTCTTGGACTGTTTCTTACACACCCTCATTAGAAGGAGATTTCACTGGCCACAGGTTTCCTTCAGGGCTCACGCCCACATAGGTAGGTCTCTGTTCCAAGGCCATCAACTACCACGCAGCGTCCCAGTAGGACAGGGTACAATTGCCTCGGAGTTTCCAAGACAGAACATCTTTACAAGAGCAGCAAGCCTCATCTTTCTCCCACACAACGGCTGGCGATTTCGAACTTCTGACCTCGTGGATGGCAATACAATGTGTAACCCACTGTGCCAACAGGGCTCCTTAATAGAGGTGGCCTTTATGGATCACCTTAATGGCAGTGACTCAACTCTCATTACTTTTGAGCTCATTATCCTATTTTAGTTTCCTTCACTATACACTTGACTTCTAAGATAATTAAAATATATACATATATATTATGTACTAATTGTCTTATTCATGGCTTTATCCTTAGTGCTTAGAACAAAACCTTAGCTAAATACATAAATACGTAACTACAGACCCAAATAGCAGAAGGCAAGAGGTTTAAAACACTATTCTTTTCCTTCACTGACGAGTACATAAATGATGCTGAATATGGATTTTCATAGAATAAATATTTTATAGGGCCTCAATAATGGAGATGAACAATGAACAAAAAACTCCCCAAAGTTGGGCAGAAAAAACCACCAACCCCAAACTAGCATGCTGTCCCTTGACCCTTCTCAAACTGTGTTTTCAAGAGGCACAGAGCAGGCAGGTGCGCCACAGAAGCTCCCGGTGAAGAAGCCAGAGCTTGTTCCCACAAGCAGCAGAAGCACACTACACGATGCCAGATTTTGAATCCTGGTTTGGGGAGCTGAACAGACGACCTGGGCTGAGACTCAAGACTCACGAATCCCTGTCATCACCTCCCTGCCTATGCCAGGGGGCAGAGCAGAACTGTCACTTTGGGGTGTGGAGGCTGGTAAAAGTCTTTCTCTGGAGAAGCAAGCTGGGGGGGTCTTCGATGATGAAGCAGCCCGACCCATAGAACTGCCAAGGCTCCTTACTAACTTCTAAAAACTCACCGCCATCAAGAGGATGCAAACTCATCATGATCCTACAGGCCTGGAGAGAGCCAGCCACCCCAGGAATTTCCAAGACAAACTCACTCTTTTTAAGAGTAGAAAGCCCCGTCTTTCCCCCTGGAAACTAGTAGTTTGCTGTTAAATATGAAAAGTGCGTATTGGGAGTGGGTAGGAGTCACCCTGAATATTCCAGAAGGGAGTGGTTTAGGGTTTCAAACACAACTGCAAATTAAGAACCCACTGGCCCTGAACCTTATTCTTGTGGGTGTCCAGCTGGGCAGACAGGACTCTCTCGCTCACCAACTTGGGTTAAAGACGCTTTATTTCATCTTCCTGGATCTGAGGGAGGTAGAAGTGTTGGGCTGCTAATGGTGAGATCAGCAACCCAAACCCACTAGCCACTCTATGGGACACAGATAGAGTTAGCTGGTCCCATATAAAGATGTATAGTCTTAGAACTCCTGTATCAGAGGCTATCGGTTGGGATTAACTTGATGGCTGATTTTATTAGGTCTGAATTGATGAGCTTTATCTTTGTGAAAACCAGACAAAAGAAAACTTGTTTGAAATTTAATATGTGGATAAGAAACAAGAAAACGTCCAATGCTCAGCAGAAACTTGATTTGGGAGAAAGCCAGGGACCTCTAGAGCCATGTCCTGGAATAAGATTTCCCAAAGTGAGCAATAGCCACACCCTGGGAGGCCCTAGAACCCTCCAAAGGGGGTAGAAGAACAGATGTGTGATCTACACGTTAACTGCCTATGGAGGGGGCAGCAGGTCTTTTTTTTTTGGAAAGGGGTGGCTGGCCAAGTCAGTTTGGGATCCTTTGCTGTCAACTATAAATCTGGTAAGGTGCCATGATCTTAGGATGCTACCCTACTACAGAAAATGGAATCCTTGAACATTCAAGCACATTAAGAGTCTTAAATTAATCCAGTGAAATCCCCTGAATGCCACACATGTAAAAAACAGTGTGGAGGATAACTACCTTAAAACACACACACACACACACACACACACACACATACACACACAGGTAAGTGTGCTGAAGCTCAAATATAGACACAGCTGTGATAACTGGCGGGCACCAGGCAGGGCGGACCTCTGGTGTACACAGGGTCCCCAAGTCCGAATTAACTCGAGGTCTAACAAAACCACACGTGCATGCAAAATTTACTGACTATTTGGGGCTAAAAGTTACAGATTTCTGTATGAAAACCTATCCTAAGTATTTGTAAATATGCGGTCAAAAGTCATTCAAGGTATTATGAGCTTATGTAGAGTTGCTTTTAGAGATTCTAAACATTGTGCTTTTAGGTGCTCCAGAATCTTTTGATTCTCTTTTGGAAGTCATGTTCGGCCAAGATAACTGATCAGCACTCAGCTGCCCCCAAGACTTGCCTTCAGCCAGAAGCGACTTTCACACCACTCTGTCAGCAAGGGTGAGGATTGCTAACTCCAGGTGGGCTTTCTGAGAGCTTTTTCTAATTCTAACACAAAACTGCCACCACAGTATCTGCATTATTTTATACTTCTCTCCCCCTCCTCCCCATATTTCACAGAGCATCATGCCAATGGACGCCTACACCATTCCTGGGTACGCATGCTCCAAGGTTTAACCATTCCTTCCTGGTGGACACGCCGTGTATGGATCCTTGTACATTTAGGGGGGTGGTCTGCTAGGGTAGATGCCCTAAAGCAAGGCAGTGAGTCAAAGCAAATGCCCACTATAAAGTTGGAAGGTGCTGCTGGAGGTGTAGAGTTGATTCTGTCCAATAGTGGCTCAGAGTGACCCTAAGTACATCAGAACCCAACACCTCCTGGTTCTGTGTCATCTTCACCATGATTATGTTTGAGCCCTTTGTTTAAGCCCGTGTGAAAGGTCACTCTCAAAACATCACTGCTATCTAGCTGATTCTGACCCATAATGACCCTACAGGACAGGGAGGGGCTGCCTCCTGTGAGTTTCTGGGACTGCTGATAGGAGGAGAAAGGGGTCTTTCTCCCAAGCAGTGGCTAGTGGTTTCAGACCTCGCAGATTTCAGACCACTCCCCCACCCACCTTGCCTTTAAAAAGTGCCTGACCGGGAGTTGTCAAACTTCCTATTTTACCACTAAACCCAAACCACAGGGAACTCACTGCCATCCAGTCTCTGGCTATGGTTCCACAAGGCAGAGTGTCGTTGTGTGGTGGCTTTCACAGACTAAGGTTCTTTACAGACAAAAAACGGCATCTCTTTCCCGGAGAGCAGCTGTGGGCTCCAACTGCTGACTTTACCATCAGGAGCCCAACACATTAAGTTCCCGGGTCCGTAGTCACCAAACCAACTCACTGTCAACTCCAACTCACAGCCACGCTACAAACACATGGTGGAATTCTGTCTTAATTTATATATGTTAAAATGCCTTTGTTTGGCTCTTTTATTACTAGACGCTCCGTTGTAGAATTCAGTGGTGGTCGTACCGACAGCAGTCTCCCCTCACTTTCCCACTACCATCCAGTCGATTCCACCTCACAAGGACCCTATGGGACACAGTAGAACTTTACAGGAACAGACAGCCTCAACCTTCTCCTGCAAAGCAGCCAGTGGGTTTGAACCAATGACCTTGTGGTTAGCAGCTCAATGTACAGCCCACTCGGCTACCAGAGCTCCTGGGATATTTTGAGGCATGGAAAAATTGACTAGACAGGTTTTAAAGGGATTTCTTTCATGCAAGTTCATGAGCAACATCTATCTTTATTCTGAAAAGTATTCTGTGAAAGGGTAACTAACTTAGGGATTTTACTGGAAGTTGGGGTAGAAGCTGTTTTAAATCCCATTAGTGTTATCACCATACTGGATTAAAAAAAAATAAGCCACAGGTCAGAAGAAGTTTTTCAGAAAATGAGATCATGCCTGCACTCAAGTAGACACTGCATTTCCTCGCTGGGTTGTAAGTGCCCATTTAGGGTGAGCAAAGCTGATTCAGCTTTTCCCTTGAAAAGTAGAATCAATCAGTCTGTCTACATAATAACAACGTTTAGGAAAAAGTGAATTATCTCAGAAAATACAGACTTTTCACTCTCCTGTCTGGAGATTTTCTTTCTCTGCTCTGTTCAAAAGTTTAAATCGTTATTTCACATTGACTTTTTTTTTTTTTAAGTCTACTTGGGTTAGTGTTCGTGCTTTCTAAGAGATTACTTTAAAACATTTTTTTAAGTTGTACGTTGGGTGGGGTTTGCATTTTGAATTTAATGACTTAAACTCCCTATCAAAGTGCCCAGTCGAGTTTGTCCTGGCCACGCCACCTCCACTCTGATTTCTCCCGCTGGTAGCCGATGCTTTTCCTCCCCGTTCACTTTTCTCATTTGAATGGTTCTATCATATTTATAAATGGAAAGCCATGAACACTCGGTCTGAAAAAGAGACGCAGAGAGTACTGGGGGAGAGGTAACCGAGAGATGAGCAGTCTCCCAGGATCCCAGCCTGGTCTCTCCCCTCCCCTGCGTGTGACACCCCACCCCCCACCCCGGGGAACTGCCACAAAGGGCCCCAGTGGGACATGTCTGTCCACACTGTGGTCTTTTCCGTGGGCACAGGGACGTGTGTGGACAGAGATCTTCGGTAACTTCACACTGTCCCTCCTCACTTTCCAGTGGGTGTCCCGATGGCACACTCAGGTAAGCGGTGGCTGCTAACCAGATTGCCGGTGGTTCCCGCCCACCAGCAGCTCCGTGGGAGAAAGAGGAGGTTGGCTGCTCCCCTGAAGACACGCAGTCCCAGCCACCCTCAGCAGCCGTCTCTCTGTCCCACTGGGCTTGCCGCGAGGCAGAACCAATTCCTTGGGGTCAGGAACAGACTCCACACTTGGACACACTATCGCACGGAAAGGGACAGGCCTCAATCTTTTTACATGGCTGCACGGTATGCTACAGTTTTAATGTATTTTAATGAAAACTGCTCAGACGCTATCTATTTACTTAGAGAACACAAGTGAGTGAACCTTTCTTAATAAAAAGCATGTCCCTATGGAAAAATAGTTGAAAATGCCCTAGTACAAAGGTCAACTAAAAGAATTCTTTCAACCCAGCAAAACCATATGAAATCTCCCCATCATGTAAATCCTACCATGCTATGACTAACAAGCAGTAACTTATCCATCTGTGGCCCGTGTAGAGGGGTTTTATATACTTGCTGACTCCTTGCATGTTTGGTCCGGCCTGACGACTGTCTGCTGAAATAGCTACGGAGAAGCCCACAGACTCCACCTCCTGATGCTTCTGAGGTGGCTTGCGCATGCCTTCAGGACATTGTTGGCCGTGAAATAGGAAACACAACACACAGGACAATGCTTGCAAATGAAGCAGTGACTCACTTGTGAGAGTCTAAGTAGAGTGGAATAAAGGATTTCATTCAATCAGTGTTGATGATGCCGGTGGGTCTCTGACTGATAAGTGGCTTCTCACCATTTAAAGCATGGGTAGAGGGGAAGCTTACCAGAAGCTCCACAAGAAAATCCTCCTTTCATGGAGGAGAAACACCAAGACCACAGACATGCCTGAGGTGCTACACTGAGGTGCTGGATCCTAAGAAAGGCAGCGGTTTTGAATATGGGAGGAGTCAAAAAGTAAATTAAAAGTATATCTATCATGGTAACTGCCATCGAGTCATTCCTGATTCACGGCAACCTTTGAGGACAGGGTAGAATGGCCTCTGTGGGTTTCCGAGGCCGTAGGCCTATACAGGAGTACAGAGCCTCATCTTTCTCCTGCAGAGAAGCCGGTGGTTTCAAACCGCTGACCCTGTGCCTAGCAGTCCAGTGCACCACCAGGGCTTTGAGGCAGAAACTGGCTCCTTGAGGGCCCTTCTGTTCCTTCAGGAGGTCGATGAGAGCGAAACTATTTTCAAAAAATTGCGTTCTTTGATTTTTTACATTGGGCCGATTTGCACTGATGGCATGATCCAATGACGGGTAGACCTGCAGGCACCTGAGCCCACATCCAAGGCAGTGACATCACAATGCCGCTGGGAGTTTCCGAGTGCAGGGAAAGAGTCCATGCTCTTTGCATGGCATTTCTCCATGAATTTTTCTAGGCTTCCTCATACTAGTGAGTAGCCTCTATATTCTTCAGTGCCATGCACTGGCAGAAAAACAAAACACCCTCATTGTACTCAACCATGTGCTGATGACGGTGAGATGAATGAGCTCTACAAATGCCGGTCCTCGAGTGAACCGGCCACTTTCTTTGTGAAAAGTGTCATGACAACAGGAACACTGATACTGTCATTGACTTGGGTACTTACTTGGCAAGGGTTCTCGCGAAAACGATCTTCACAAAAAATGAAAGCCAGCCTGTCACTTTGAGGAAAAGCACCCACAGGATTTGTTGTCAGTAATAAAGTTCTAGCTTTCAGGTTCAAATTAGAATGTCGGAAATCTATATACTCCTTGGCTTTTCTAATGAGATCAACAGTCATCATAGGAAGTGCCATTTTGTTTTTATATTGAAGATTGCACTGTGAAAACATATGAGGTGAATTGAAGTTTTTCCAAGATCAGTGAATAAATGTTGCAAAGTCATGCATGGGTGAAAGCCCCATTCGAAGTCCAAGACACAGCAAAAAGTCACAACGATACAGTCTTATGTCGACATTACTCCAAGACTGCAGAATCACAACACAACTAAGCTTCAAAAGCTGATCACATAGTACATTTTGGTGCGGTTAAGAAGATGTGTATTATTTGAACAGGCTATACACACACCTTGAAAAGTCATTAAAACAAATGTAAAGGGAAGGAGGAAAAGTGGGGGAGCAGGTAAGAGTCGAAGTGAGGGAGGCGGGTAATAAGTGGTGGGGGCCAAACTCAGACTGCAGTACATCAGAAAGGGCCTGAGAAGGGACGAGAGGCCCTTTGACTGGGGAAGAGGGAACAGGTCCCAGCGCAGTAGGCAGAGGAGATGCAGAGAGAGGAAGGGTTCATGGGGGAAATAGGAGAGCAGGCTTCCAGGGAAGAGAGAAAGTGAGAGAAGGGGCTGCAGAGTGGCCGGGAGCACCCCGGTGCACCTCATCCTCTAGGGAGGAGGCCCAAGGCTGCAGGGGGCCACGCCCATGCCCAATGTCTGCATACCTGAACAGGGTATGAGGACAGTGGGGCTCCAGTTGGCCAGTGGGTAGGACACAGACAGGATGGGAGGTGGGTATTCATGACAAAGTCTCTTTTGGACTTGGAATTCTACAACTTGCAGTTCTGTAAAAATCATGCGTCAAGGACACCACTTAAGCCAAAAAGCTGGTGCCATTGATTAGGTGGGAATTAAGAACTAAGCACACAGAACGGCCAGCAGGGCAGGTAACATTATTCAACCATAGTTACCGAGTGCCTCCAGCGAGGGTGCAGATTTTCTAAACTGAAAATTGGGACACAGCCCAACGAAAGACTTCTTCTGAATCTGTGGATTTATTTATTAGACAAATCTTTAACAGGCATAGAAATTAAACCAATCTTAATTACACATCAAATAAGTTGCCTCAGCTTAAGAGAATGCTTGATCAACTAGTGGGTCAGCTAAAAAGAGGAAGACCCTCGATGACAAGGAACTGATATGGGGCTACAATGACGTCAAGCATACAAGGGACTGGCATTGAACTACAGTGGCGCCAAGCATACATGGACTGTGAGCGAGGTGTGGGCTTTGGTAGTGCTTTCTTCTGTTGTAGACAGGGTTGATGTGAGTCTGTGTCTAATTGACGAGAGTTGACAACAGCAAAAGGAATCAAGGTGTATGAAAGAAATAGGACCTATCTGGGAGCTCCCAGGCACAGGAGGAAGCTGCTGATCCCACGGGTCCTGGGGAGTCGGTTCTGACTCCTATTGGTCCTAGAGGGCAGAGTCAAACAGCTCCCCGATTTCCAAGGCTGCATTAGGAAGCAAACGGAAGCAAAACACCTTCCCCTAGGGAGGTAACGGAGGAGCCCTGGTGGCACAGTGGTTACACACTGGACTGCAGAAAGCAAGGTCAACAGTTCTTGGCAAGAGGACAAGACAACAAAACTTTCCATTCCCATAGTGAGTTACAGCCTCAGAACCCCACAGGAACAGTTCTGCTCTGCCCTGAAAGTTAGCTATCAGACAGAATTGACTCGCTGGCAGTGAATTTGGTTTTCAGTTTTAGGAAGGTGATTAACCCAAAAAATCACATTTAGAGATTCATCTAGTTTTTGCTATTATAAAATAATGAAGCCAGTGGGCATAGCAATACCACGAGGAAGAGGAACAGAGAAAGAGGGGATGAAAATGACTACAAAGTTGGATATATGACCTTGGGTCTCAAGGGGAATGAGTAACAGAAATGTGGGTGAAGGAAGACAATGGATGGTTTACGATACAAAGTACCAATAATATAAAATTGTGTAAGTTGTGTTGTGTAAGTGATGGTGGAACATATGTATAAGTGTACTTAATGTAGCTGAATTATGGTTTATAAGATCTGTCAGAGCCCCCCAATAAAAAGATAATAAAAAACAAACAAACCTGGAAGCATCTAAATCTGAAACAAAGTCATGTATTTCCAACAACAAGGAGCCTCTGTGGTGCTTTGCTTTTAACAGCAAAGCCAGCTATTCAAAACCATCAAATGCCCCTCGCGAGAAAGAGAGGCTTCCTACCCTTGTAAAGAGTTACAGGCTTGGAAACTCACACGGGCAGGTCTATTCTGTCCTGTAAGGGTTGCTACGAATCAGAATCGACTCGATGGCAACCAGTTTGGTTTTGGTTCCATCAACTGACAATTTCATTTTCAAAATCTCTAGGCCTTTGGCAGTTATGGGTGCTACTGCCATTCCTCAAGAAGCTAATATCCCCTTAAATGCCGCAAAGGCGCCATTGTTTACAGAAGTTCTTAATGGTCTTTTCTAAGTGAGTGTTGATAGTCGGGAGCTCAGAACAGGTAAGCTTCTCTATTCTGACTTTCGTGAAAAATGCTCCTGCAAACTGAATGCACCACTCTCTTAAAGCACACGTGTGGATGACTCAAGGACAGACCCACTAGTCTTTTTTGCTGGCAGTGACATCTGTACAGAAGATATCGAAATTACTGGTCTACATTTTCATGTGCTATACTACCGCATCCAGCATACTGGCATAAAGTGCTGATGGCGCAGCCGAGACAAAAGAGACTCACCAGCCTGTATCAAGTGGAGGGAGCACCATATGGACCACTCTGCTGAATCAGAGAGACTTCATAAGGATGCCCCAGGCAGTGGCAGTGGGATGGCCAACTAAATTTTAACAATGAACTTGGAGAAAACTTCAAGGATGTTTATCCTTAAGCCCTGAAAGGAGTTCATTCTACTTTGAGTGTCTAGGGTATTTTTAACTGAGGATGCTGCAGTGTTTATATGCCAGGCAATCAAATGTAAATTACTCAGAACTCTCTGTGCTTCTGCCTCCAACAGCTACCTAAAGTGCTGGATGATCTTTTTTTTTTTTTTTTAACATCACCTAGGAGACCAATGAAGGCAAAGCGAAGCAAATTCCAATGAGATGAGTGAGAATCTGGAGGGATTCACTCTGTAAATGGTAACTTAGTGCACCTCTTCCTCTGTGAACGGCGGACACAGAATGAATGCAGTGGTGAGACTTACTGCTCTGTGTTCTGTAGCACATCTAGTTGCACTTCTGAATGACAGTAGGACCTCATTTGTTACAGGGATAAAAGCCTGACCATTTGGGATACTATTTTGGATAACTGTTTTTGAAAGATGTGTGTGCTGTGCTCTATTCCCTCAAGGGCATTGAAATCTCAGCAATTTTCTTGTATTATTAATGGATGCCACTGTATTATTAATACCACTCCTGGAACTAAAAAATAAAGTATTGGGACATATTTAAATCTACAGTTATCAAGGTTATCATACAGCAGCTAATATTTTAAAATATTTTACTAAGTGTATTATTAGGAAAACAGCTTCAGATACCTAAAAAGTTCTAGGGAGGTCTAGAGTATTTCGCTTGAGAGAAAGTCTGTATTTTTCAAATAATAAGTCTGTTTTTTTAGAAAATAAGTGCAGCTGTTATTATGTTCACAATGATTGGATTTGCTTCTGTAGCTTCCGAAATAACATATATGTGTATGTATGGTTTTGCTACAAGCCAGTGAACTGGTCCCAACTCATGATGACCTGACATATAACAGAGGAGATGTTGACCTTCCCTGAGACTCCTTCATGATCATGAGCACACTGGAGCTCGTTGTTGTGACCTTGATGCAGAAAACGCATGCACACATTTGGGACTTTGGCAAGTTTACAGACTGTAACCCAGGAAAGAGGCAGAAAAGACAGAAGAGGAGTGTGAGGAGGCGGCCAGGGGCCTAAGAAACACAGCTATGGCATACTAAAGGGAAGCAGGGAATTTGGTTTTGAACTCTAGTGACCAAAGGCACCCTGCTTCCCAGAGCACCTGACAGGGGGCAGACACTTCAGACGGGAGACACTTGTACACGTCATCTTTCGAGTGAACTGTTCTCCGCAGATCTGGTCAGAACAAGCACTGGATGTACCTGGTTTCATGTCCTGTTGCATGGCCTCCTCCCCAACATGTGCTTGAGAGTCCAAAAATCTCTCAAACTACAACCTCATCTACATGCCACACAACTGAGAAAATGCCTGCTGTCTTTTCTACTTAAGCACTCTTTTAAACGTTATTTCTATCTCTCACCAAAATAAACACACACTGCCACAGAGTCACGCCATCCCTGCAGGGGAGGGGAGGACTGCCCCTGTGGGTTTGGAGACTGTAACGTCTCAGGTGGGTTTGGCCTGGCGACCGCATGGATGGCAGCCTGATACATAACCATCCTGAGCACCTCCACAACCGCAAAGAGCGCGATTCTGTAACTCACAACGTGCCTTCAACTAACAAGGGTGTGAGCACTGGCCTGTAAACGGCTTTGGGGGTGGGGTAGACCTGCCCTTTCGGGTAATCTTTTTAAGAGTAGAGAGTCTCGCCTTGCTCTCCAGCAAGCTGATGCTTTCACACAGCTGACCTTGTAACCCGCTCCCCCAGTGATTCCCACATATAGCACATTGTTTATAAAATGTTTGACGACTCATTTTGTTCCTGGTCATACATAAGGAACATAGCTATATTCGGTAGGCTGGAAAGCATATAGTGACTTTCTTTCTTTTTTTTTTTTTAACTCGGACCGGTGACAAGGTGTACAAAGGTTACTATTGGTGAAAACTTCCTCTTCTCCACTAAGTTAGGGACTTCTATGAATTTAAGTACTGGGTCAGAGATGATGGCAGGCTAGCTGATGGATGCTATCTGTCTCTCATTCATTTGTTGTAAGTGTTGAACAAAATGTTGTCCTAACCCAATTTGAAACAGCTGACTAGTATGCTTTTTACTATAAGCTGTCTAAATGGCTGTAGAAAGGAAGCAGGTACTAACGAACAGTGATTAGGTTAAAATTGAAATAGTAAGCAATAGTAATTGAGTAAGACAACTGACCATGGGTAAAGAGAGAGGGTGTTTGTAAGGGGGTCTGTTCCTGAAGCGGGGTTCTTGGGCACACGGGGTGGGGGTGGGGGGAGGCTGTTACCTGCAGATGGCTGGGAAGCACTCTTGAAGACCTTTCTTTTTGACCAGAGATCCTTCCAGGCAGTACATGATGATGTCCATCACCTTTCACAACAGATGACGCAAGTCAAAAGGGACATCAAATACATAATCTTCTGAAATATACATTCATAATGGAGGCCTTCCTGCGCCCAGGACAAGTCTAGACGGTGTTCTTTAATGTGTGCTTTCAGATAGAACAAAAATTTAAAAGCTTCTTATAGAGTATAGATGATCCTTTTAAATAACAAATTTTGAAATGGTACAGTACAGTAAGAAGACAGAATTACTTGCTTTCAAGGTAATTAATATTTATCTACAGGATTGGCAGCACATATTTAAGCATAAAAATTATTCTTTAAAAAGTATGCCCATTGCTTTCTCTGCTGTCCCTTTCCCTTCCCAAAAGCCCTTCCCTACCTCCAATAAAGCCTTTATATGTTCATTTCATCTCTAAAAAAATTATAAGAGTATGCCCATATAGACCAATTCCTTGTGAATGGTGCAGGGACATAGCATGCATTTTGAACTTTGAGGACATTTTGGGAGAACAGTCTGTTCGTTTCTAATGCTACCCACTCACACACAGTCATCCCCTCCTTTACACATATGAGTAACACACATGCCAGTCCACCTTACCAAACCCGCATAGCTGAATCTGTTGAAGCAACACCGAAAACAGGATCGTCTCACCTCCACAAGGAGATCCACCACGTCCGCGGGCATCTTTTCAATGAGAATCTCGATGACTCTCAGGATCTCCCCCTTGGCTCGAGCCAGCGTGGTGGTGTGGATGCTCTGCTGCGATTGGGCGTTGGCTGCAAGAGCAGTGTGTCTGTGAACCTAGAAAAACGTCCCCACACTGCAGATGAGGCTGACACTTGCGAAGAGTTCTACACTTCCAGCTACTGCTCTCTTATTTTTTCCAGCAATGAAACAAGAAGCCTTGAGGGCGCAATGGGTTCAGTGGGGAATTGCTAAATGCAAGGTTGGCAGTTCAAACCCACCACTCTCGCTGTAGGAGAAAGAGGAGGCTGTCTGCGCTCAAGATGGACAGTTTGGGAAACCCTCCAGAGAGCTGCTCTGAATGGACTTGGTGGCAGCGGGTGTGGTTTGGGATGGATTCATGAATTAAAATTAAAAATTGACAAAAACAAACCTCCTAGGTTGAGTCAGGAAATATTTTTGATTGCATAAAGACTACATTTAGATAATAACTCAATAAGCACTGCCTAATAAGGTTCTCCATAGGGTCAATTATGAGTCACAATTGATCCAATGGCAATGGGTTGTGGTCTCTAAGATCTTGGGCAGTTTGTGAGAATGTAACATAAAATCATCTTGCCTTTTCTAAATAGCAGAATGAAGATTTGTGAATTCATTACACTTGGCACAGAGGTGGAAAACAGGGGATGTCCATGAAGCATAAGAAGTGGCTTTCCAGTAATGCCTTACTCTCAAACAACAGATATATGACACGTATATGGCACTAACAGTGTCCCTGGCACCACACTTTAAGGACTTATCAAGCTGAGAAATCCAGATTCACATGCCTCAAAACTAAGGAACACTGTCAATTAAAACTGAGAGAGATTTCTTCCCATACCAATAGCAAGCTTGGCAAAGGGTGGCAGTGAGGGCCAGGGGAGTTCCTGGAGGTAGTGCAGGCACAGGGGGGCATTTACAGCAGTGAGCAGGAGTCCAACCTGCCGCTCTCAGACAAAAGAGGGAAGTGCAGATCTTATTCTTACAGGGCAATACATGTGAACTAGGATATGGAAGTCTTTTAAAATTACCTTCTGAATGAAGTCTTGCAGTAGACTAAACTCATAGTATGAAGTATTCTAACATTTCACTTAAAAACAAAACCAGAAACATTCAAATGTAAGTGGTGCAAAGTAAACTCAAAACCATAATTGCTTAAGCCCTATAAAATGAAGCTTAATTAATGCCTGGCATTGGTAGAACCAGACCATGTGGTCAGACTGATGGGAAGCTATTCAATATGTCAGATTACTTATGACCTGTGCATCTCCCACTGATGGAACAAAAAAAATGCCCACTGGCTAATAAAACTACTCATTCAGACACTCAAGTACCATATACGAATATAAATAAATAATATACGGTACTCCAAAACATGAAGACCATAGCTACATATATGGGCTCTATATGCAGTACAATCTCACTAGAAACCTTACGCCATTGGGAAGCAGACACTTCTGTATTTCTGCAAATTCATTTTCGTTATGAATTCAAATTCACTGTCTCCAATGAACATGTGAATTGCTATCTGGACCTCCCTCCCTTCTAGTACCTTCAATTCCACCAACATCTGTCCCATGCCTAGTAAGAATGTCTCTGGGGTGGACAAGGACCCAACAAGCTTGAGGTTATCCAGGTAGACTCAGAGGGTATTTACTTCATACTTTAAAACTTCATCACAGCTCCAGGAAAAATAACTCAGCGAGTGGGGCCCCATGGACAAGGTGCTTATACATGATCCACGCAGACGGAGAGAACCTCAGGAAAACCTGCAGGCCTAGCCTCCTGGCCATGTCTTCCCCCCCCCACCCCCACCCACGAAGATCTTCAAGGGTCCAGTGACTGGTTCATTGCTCTTTACGAGGTTTTCCCTTAGATGTGGGCGATTAGTTAGACACGCGGAGTGTGGGAATCAACTGGCATTTAAGTCCATAAGGGTGCTGTGAAACAGGAAAAGCAATTAGCAAGTTTATGAGTTACATTTTTGTGTATAGTTGAAGGGCTGGTGTGAGATTAGGTTAGAGTCTATTACAGGATGAGACTCACACTTGCAAAATGTGAGTGCTTTCTGTATATTTTCAGTTGTATACCCTTAACAGGGAAAAGTGATCACCAAATATTTATGCAAATAAATGAATTAATGTGGGGTGCAGGAATGAACACCCAAGCTCAGGGAGGAAGCACCAAGTGTTGATGGGGCTGAAAAATTTGGAAATGGGTATCGCTGATGGCTGAACAGGACTGATGTATTTAAGTATCACCCAATGAAATCCGGGAGAAATCTGGAACTGGCAAAGTGTTATGCTATAACACATATTATAGAGGGAGCTTGGCAGAAAGTGTGTATCAAGGAAGACGTTTCCAATGTTTTACTGACCAAGCAAAGGCACTTGCCTGTGTGGGTCTTAAGAAAGTGTGGATTACATTCTGAAGAAAGAATTTGAGCAGACTTCATTGTGCACCTGCTGAACCTAAGCCTGGACTAAGAAACCGTGTAAAACAAGACCGGGGGTGCTACAGGGTCTCAGAATGGTGTGCTTCTAGTTTGTGGCCCTTTGTCTTATTTATGGAGTCTGTATGTTGAGCAAATGATCCAAGAAGCCAGAGGCTCTTCCACAAACTGTGCTATGCAGACGACACAATTTCTTTTCCTTCTGCCGAAGAGAACCCAAAGCACTTACTGATGGAGATCAACAACTACAGCCTTCGGTAGGATTCCATCTTCACATAAAGAAAAAAATCCTTATAGGTCAATAAGCAACAATACGCTAAATGGAGAAAAGATGCACACTCTCCAGGATTTCATTCTACTTTAATCTGAAATCGACGTCCATGGAACAGTACTTGAGAAATAAAGGAACATGTGCATTGGGCAAATTCTCTGCTAAAGAACTTACTTGAAAAAGTAAAGATGTCTTTGTATTATTTTCTTCTTGCCATTTTGTATTGGTTTTCTTTCTAACTGTTTCTGTCGGGTTTCCCAGTTTGTGAAGCACCGAAGGTGGATACACAGAGACAACGGTCTATCGGGAAAGTCCAGGGGGGTGGGGCCAGGGAAGGTGAGAGGATTTGGGGAACAATGAATGCAGGAGGGGGAGAGGGAGCACTAGAACCAATTGTGATGATGTATATATGCAACACTTTAAAAAAAAGCAATTTAGCCATGGAAGTGTATGATACGTGAATATTATATTCGGGTGGGGGGAGTAAAGATGAGGACTAGGGTGTGCCTGATCCGCGCCACAGCACATTCAATCACTTCATAAAGCAGGTAAAGACTGGACACAGCATCAAGACGACTGCAGAAATGATGCCTTGACCCTGTGGTACTGGCAAAGATAACGACTATACTCGAGGCTCTGTGAAGAATGGACAAACTCCTCTGGTAAGGACCACAGCCAGCGCGCTCCCAAGAAGCGAGGGCAGTGAGATTGTCTTGGTACTGTGGAAATGGGATCAGGTCATGCTGGAGAAGGACTTCATGCTGAGTTCAACAGAGGTCAGCAAAAGAGCGGAATCTCTTCAATGAGAGGGACATATGACATGGGCTCAGCGTTCCAGTCTGTTGTGGGGAGGGTCGGAGAGAGCCCACGGTATCCGATGACAACCACATGCCGCAATATGCTTATGATAAAGTCAAAACTCACTGCCTTGGGGTCCATGCCAAGGCCCAGTGACTCCAGAGGCCAGGGTGGAACTCCCCCCACGAGTTTCGGAGACAAACTCTTTATGGGCGCAGAAAGCTCCATCTTTCTCCCGTGTACATTACCGGTAGAGAAAAAGCGCATGTAATGAATTCCCCACTGTGAAACTTAGTGCGGCTGCACACGCGGGCACACATTCACTGAAGAAGCGCTTGATAGCTTGCTTTGTTCTAGAACAGCTGGAAGGGCTGTGCGGCTATGAGCCCGCTGGAGCATGCAGGGAGGCTTTGCTTACCTCTTTGGCTATGGTGGTGATGAAGGCGGGTGGCCTGGCGGTGGCAATGAGGGAGAGGGCGTGCCGTGCAGAGCGGGCCGAGTCAGCTGCTGGGCTCAGAGGAAGCCCTGTTGTGATGCTAAACAGGGATCAGAAAAAAGGGAGAGAGAAAAGCAGCATTAGAAATATAGACTGAAAAGATTAGACACAGCTTATAATGTCAGTTCAAGGTCAATGGGAGCACTCACACAGTTAGAATATAATGGACTTGCAACAATGAGCAGTGATTAGGAGTCAGGGTGTTCTGGCATCAAATACAAAATCGAATAATTAACCGTGAAGATTGGAAACAGTATGTGCATCTGTCCAAAGTGTTAAAAAGGCCTTGTTAACAAATTATCAAGAACCAGTTCGGAATACTTATTACGAAGCTCAGCATAAACCAGGGCACAGCTTGTGCTGGATATTTTCAAACTTTTTCCTAAAAGAAAATAAATGAAAGATAAAAACTTGTGTATAAGGACTTATTTACGAGGCTGTGTTTTAGGCCTTATATCTGAAAGAAACCACATATGAGGGGGCTGGGGGTGTTGAGAAGCACATTTCTGTCCATTAAGTTCAAAATTGTGAGAATACTATGACCATTTTTATTTCATCTAGCTCTTGTTTGAAATACTCCCATCACTGCTGGTGGACCCTCCACTCTGCTCTTACAGCCAATCTACTCAACAGCAGGCTCTGCCAGGCATTATTTAGTGTCAATTTAAAAAAAACACACGTGTGACATCATTCAGACTATGTATACCATTAGGTATATGGTGTAATAAAATTTCCCAAACAATGAGATCACAAGAGGTCTGACAGGGGAAACCTATTGCCTTTGCTTTGATTCCAAACTCCTGGTGACTCAGTGTACAGGGTTTCTGAGGCTATAAGTCTTTGTAGGAACAGATAGGCACATTTTTCCCCCACCAACTGGCTGGTGGGTTTGAACTTCTGACCTTTTGGTTAGCAGTTCAAAGCTTACACAACAGTGACTCCAGGGCTCCTTCACAGGGCCGTGGTGTCATATTTCTATGTCATTGCTAATGCATAAAAATGATCCATCTTCTGTCTTTTAGCTTCATTTTAGCACTGTCAGAGGCACTGAGATTTTCATTACACGGTGGCACGTGAGCCCACCCAGTAAATGTACAGAAGCTGGGCTCAGTTACTCAGTAGATCTGATTATCGCCTACGTTTGTCTAAATGATTTTGTAACTTTAAATGTACATATGAAGTGGAAAAGCCCCAGTGTCCTCTCACATCCTTGGGACATGATAGCAGGAGAGATCAGTCCTAGAGAAGAACATGAGGCTTAGTAAAGTGCAGGATAAAAAAAAAAAAAGACTTTCAGTGGGATGGACACAGAATGATTCCAACGTGCCCATCACTGGATGGGGCAGAACCTGCCGTGTTTCGCTGTGGTGTGTACCAGGTCACTGTGAGTTGGGCTTCACTCAAAGGCACCTAATAAATGTACTGAAGTTATGCCAAAGCTTCCTGCAGTCCATGAAATGAAACGTCCCGTGTGAAACGGAATATGTTTACAAAACGGGAGTGGTGGGGGGGGGGGGGGGCGAGAGAGCTGGCTTCTGTAATTGATCTAGCTATCATTACCCTAACTTTCCGATGAAAGCAAAAATGCATTACATCACTTTCATCATAGCTTAAGAGGTAAACTGCTTGTAAAATTTCTGGTTTTAATATCTTGGTGACAGCAAGTGCTGTTCACGCCTTTGGCGGCTAACAGAAAGGGTCTTTTTCCTGCCCATCTGCGGGGCGGTCACAAGGCGGGAACTTGGAGGAGCAGAGGACGGGATCTTACAAGGAAGCTGTGGATATGCAAGCACACCCTGGAAACCGAATGAAAGGGGGCCAGGGAGCTGCCCTAGGGGACCACAGATGCTGCCTGCCCTCAGCGGGCACTGGGCAAGTTGTTCAGTGGGATCGCTATAGGCGGGGCACCACCGAGGATACGGAAACGTCACTCTCAGTACAGTGGTGCTGGGGCTGGGTGAAACACTACAGCACACCCTCCACACAGCAGAACAAAGTATGTTTCAGCCACTGTGATCCACCTCTGTCAAGTCTTCCTTTTCATATTTTAAACCAAGCTTTAAAAAGAATTTGCCCTAGTCCCTTGAACTTTTTAGATGCTCTGTGATGCTGCCTTTCTGTCACCCATGTGGATCAATGGGTGTTGATAATAGTGAAATAAAACAAACACGACTGATATTTTAATTGAATAATTAAGGGCTGGGTGGGTGGGGCGGTGCCTGTGGGAACCAAATCCCTAAATGAAGTTTGTTGGATCAGTAAGATTACTGACTGACTGGAGTTGGCACACATCCTCTCCTCTTCCCCCCGGCAGCATTTCTGGCCAGCAGTCACACAGGGAAAGGGGATGTCTATTGCCCAGGGTTGCCCTGGCTGGACAGAGAACTCAATGTTGGATGCCATGCACTGCTGAGCTATTTCTGCCCTGTTCCTACCCCAGGATGCCCCGTGAGGCCAGTCCTGTTGATATCTTACAAGTGAAGGGTCTAGAGAGCCTGGGTGGGGAGCCTGGGAGCTCTGCCATATCCTACAGGAGCCTCACAAAGTTCTCAGACTAAGGATCCCAAACTAACTCCCCAAATATGGTGTGTCTCCACAGACATTTTAAAGCCCCCTCGTACAGAGTAGCCAGCCTATGGACAGAAGAGAGGGAAGGAGGAGAATTATGGTGGTTAACTGGAGTAATCTATGGTAATATGGCTAACAGAGAAGACAGATGATGGGTCAGATTTCACCCCAAAAGAAGTTTCTAGGGGTATGTTGCAATACTAATGGAGACTAGATGGCACAGCGTTTAAGCGCTGGCCTGTCAACCAAAAGGTTGCCCGCTGGGCCCAACAGCTCCGCAAGAGAAAAGACCTGGCAGTTTGCTCCCTTAGAGACTGCTGTCCGGTGCCCTTGAGTCGGGGCCACCGATGGCAGCCCCGTGTTCCACAGAACGAACCACTGCCTGGCCCTGTGCCCTCCCTCATCACGCTTCCCTGTGAACTCTTGATTGCAGCTACTGTGGCAATTCATTTCTGTGAGGGTCTTCCTGTTTTTTACTGATGGCAAAGATCACAGGCTTGGAAACCCCTGGGAGGTCGAGTCCTGTAGCAAATGTGGAGGAAGATCTGACAATCCAAGCCCACACTGAACATCAAACCAACCTTGGACATCTCCCGCTTCTCTGGAACGAACTCCTCCGGAGTCAGCATCGGCCCAGTGGCGAGAGGAGCGCCGCTCTTTGGGTTGGGCAGTTCCATGGCATTCGACAATGTCATGTGTTCACCATTAAAATCGAAAAATGCCCCATGCTCTACCTCATTTGCATCTCCAGTTTTAGAACACCTGTGCTCCGGAGGTCAGGCGAGTTCCGAAGTCGGTCCCTGGATTCGCAGTGTCTTTTTGTGAATTTCAGTGTTCTCCCCACTGGAGGCCTCTGCTTGGTCCCTTCATTACCTGTCTCCTCTGTATGCCATTCTGTGACAGTGGAGGAATGACAGCCAAACTGGCTTGTGCCAGGCCCTCCATGCCACCATGCCCTACTGTGAGAGTTTGATACAGGTGTGGGTGTGTGTGGGTGTGTGTGTGTGGGGGGGGGGGGGCGGTGGGTAGCTCTGATGCCTGCATGTCCTGCATGAGTGCCCAGCACAGTCCTTCAGCATATAGGCAGCTCAACGATTGGGCAGTAAATGAACTTCATCTGGAAAATTCATCAGGAACAATAAAAAAAAAAAAAAGAAAAAGAACCCCTTATACTAGTCATTTGACTGAATTGACCAGGCCAGGAAGTCAGAGTAATTAATCAGGCGGTCCCCAGAGTCCACCTGGGCACGTTGCAACCTCTGCAGGTGGGACTGCATTTTGAGGGGGTGTGCATAGCTGTAGTGGGTCTCTAACTGAAGAGAGAATGGCCTGAGATGGAAGCAGGACCCTCCAGATGGTGGAACCTGGACGTGACCATGGACTAAATCACCCCCTGAGCCCACTTACCTGGCTGCTATGCAGATCATTTGTTAGGAAAGCTTCTGTGAGTCTTTACACTGTGTGCTATGTCGTGATGTATTTTACTCAGCACCTTCCGGAGGCATAGCCAGTATGAAACATGAGCCATGACAGATACCAGACATTGCAACAACAACCGATGATGAGGAAGTCGGTCACTCTTCACGTGACTGCCCCTTACTCCATGGAGGTCACCTAAATGCACAGAGTTTGCCAGCACATCAACTCCAACTCACAGAGGCCCTGCAGGGCAGGGTGAACAGGCCCTTGTCAGTTTTGGAGGCTGTCATTCTTACAGGAACAGCCTCACCTTTCTCTCAGGGCATCTGGTGGTTTCAAACAGCTGACCTTGTGCTTAGCAGCAGAACGTGTAAGCACTAGGCCGCCAGAGCTCCTTCATGGAAGTGGGGGCATTTTAAAAGGAACATGTAGCAGCACTTTTGTGAAATGTCACCCTCTGTCAAATGAAAGAGCGCTACAAACGGTACTGGTAGTGGGCGGTGAAGGAAGGGATTTGAACTTCTTTATATTGCCACCCCCACCCCGTAGGTCTTGGTCAACAGTCACAGGACGTTGACAATACTCCTCGCCCTCTACAACATGGATGAAAAAGTACTTTGAAAATGAACAATGACCAAGATGATTCCCTCTTCCAAGGGGCCAACTAGTGCCCCTCTCAGGAAAATAGCAGCTTAGAGCAAGATATGGCCTGCCCAAAATGGTCTTGGGTGAAAGGAATGCGCCGGCCTTTGACAGCGAACCAAAAGAAAATGAACAGTGAATGATACAAAATCTTGGAATTCCTTGTACCACTACCTGGTAAAATAGGTGCCTTCAATCACCTTGAACGTAACAGGGACTCTTCAACTTCTGTCAAGTTGGCCCTTCACTTCATAAACCCCAAGGAAGCAACTCCTCCTCCAAGTAGGTGCCTTTTAGACCTAGCACTGCATGCTGTACATCTTTACAGAGAGTAATAGTATACTGACGACTTAGGTGGCTTCCTGGGATTAAAATTTTTTACTAAAAACAAAGTTTATGTAAACAAGAAACAAAGCTCAAACTAGAGAATCCTAAAGTTTCTTGGTGTTTGTACGGGGTAGGTCTCATGTCTCAAATCAAACTCCTCGCCCTACAGGACAGGGACGCACTGCATCTTTCTGCAAAGGAGCCACTGGGGCTTTCCAACCGCCGACCTGTGGATCACAGCTCACTGCGCAATCACTGCCACCAGGGGTCCTGCAGATGGTAACAAGTGTCATCTCTTTCTCCAATTGCATGGCGTTCTACGAGAGCATTCCTAGTGGATGGGACCTCTGTGTACACCATCAGGACATGGGTGGGTGCCCACTGACTACGTACATGCTCCTCATCTCATTGTGGTGAACCCTGAATATTCCATAGAAGCAACGGGCTCTTTCTGTAACCAGTGACATCCCTTGGCGGCCATGGTCACAGGCGGTGAGGAATGCACCCGCTCCAGATGGACAGCCTGGGGTGTTCTCTTTTAGAATGAAGGCCCTGCAAAGCTGAAGGCAATTAGGAAGACAAAATCTACACCACAGGGCAATCAGAGAGGCATGGTGGCCTAGTCTTCTAAACCCATGAGGAATCTTCTGTTCCATTATAAGGTATAATCCACTGTTTTCATATTTACGATCTTCTACTGTTTTCACATTTTATCAGTGGGTAGACAACTATGCTGATCTAAGGGACCATGTGAACATCAGTTGCCTCGAGTCTGAGATCAGAAGAATGAGACGGTGCCTGGCTACCACGAGCACCTGCTCTCTAAGGAAGTACACTAGCCTGGCCGGCATAGAGCAGAGAGAAACACGTTGTGGGCATGACTTTAAGTCATCAAAGGGACCAGGTTTGCTTGTCACATAGAGACAGATGGAACCTCAGAGACTACATATGGTTCTTAGTGACCCTTCTGGCCTGGAACTTAATTCACTCCCAAAGAGCACTTTTCATCCAAACAACAGATCTGTAAAGGGGACAGTACCACCAGGAAGGTACACACACACCTGAGACCAAAAGGGCAGCATTGAGTCAAGGATCAAGTTCCAGTCTTGATCAAGGATCAAGAAGGGTTAGGAGAGGAGGAGGAATTGAAAGTGAGACTCCACCTGTGACTCCCCTGTCATGTACCCACATGGTATAGGGTAGTGTGGTGTGTGTGTGTGGGGGGGGGGGGGTGGTGGTGGTGGTGGTGTACGTGTGCCAGGAAATCTGAGTGACAGCCTGGCAATCAGAGCACTCAAGGGAGCTATTTGCCCCCTCAGCCTTCCTTTACTTAACGGGACACTGGAGACACTGGATGAGACGCTCTACTGTAACATGTGCCCTCCAGATGCTGAAGCTGTGATAGCCCAGTGGCAAGGCATCGTGCTAACCACAAGGTCGGTGGTTCAAATCCACCAGTCAGTCTGTGGGGGCAAAAGCGTGCGGAGCCTTTCTGCTCCCGTCAAGATTTACAGCATCAGAGATTCTATGGGGGATGGCTCTGCTTTGTCCCACAGGGTCACTGAGCGTCACAAGGGACAGACAAAAGGCAGTTGGGTGTGGGGCCTTCGGGTTAGAGGTCAGCAGACCTGAGCAGGCTGCCCCTCCTTGTCCCTGTCCCCACACTGCATCAACTTAAGATAACGGGCCCGAAATAAAATCATGAAGGGACCAGGACCTGTGCCTGTTTTCAGTGAGTGAGGACTGAAATCTTGGAATGGCAATCTTTGGCATACTGGTGCCTCTTGGTGACGCACATGGATGACCTGGGAGAAGGTGTGGCAGCCGAGCCCAGTTATCATGCAGGAGCATCCAGGAACCATGTGACAGGGCGCCCGGGTGAGGGGGCACACCTAACACCCCATGCATGGCAGGGCACCGCCAGGCGATGATGCACATGAACTCCCCACCCTGTGCACCACCTCACTGGGCCAGCAGCCCATACCAGTGTGTCATGGTATAACAGGCCATTTTCAATCTAAATCTTGTTATAGATTAATAAGCAAACATTTTCTTGCTTATTATGCAATTTATCATGATGAAAATTACATTGGACTCCTCAAGGCTACATGCTGATACATTCATTTATTCAGAGCTGTGTACAGGGAGTCCTACTAATCTTCGTGACAGAAAAGGATGTGAGAGCAAGATTGAAATTACCCACTGAGAACGCGCCCTGCGCCTGTGGACAGCACACACGCAGATGCGACCCACATGCCTTGTGATGCCCGCCAGTACACGCTCCATGGGCATTTATGTAACAACTCATCCAATCATGAATCGAAACAAAAACCCACCACCACTTCCTCCAGGAAACAAATGAATGCACACTGTGGAAATTGTGTGCAGGGCACATTTGGAAAGATGCGATCAGATTAGGTCAGAGCATGACATGCCAGGGAGGCTGTGGGAATCCCTGGCGGGGACAGCTCTAGAGTTGTGCCTTAAGACTGGCATGAATACATTGGCCCACAATCCCATCCTTCAGTCAACTGGGACCCCTGCTGCTTTCCATACCCCAAAGCTATGCTGGCTTTCCATACCCCAAAGCTATGCTGGCTACCATACTATGCTAAATGTCCATTCTAGAGTTGGGGGGGTGGGGGCGGTTTGATCTGTTCAATACCAGGATACTGAAATGTATCACTACTCACACCACCGCCACATGAGTAGCGTCTATTCACCCCCTTACATGTACTAAGTACTCTAACTTGACAAGGACTTCATTTGACTGAGATCCACAATCAATGTTTGCTAAAGCAGCAGTCAAGACACCAAAGGTGTGTTGCACAAAAAACCTGCTAACAAATTTTTCTTTAAAATGCTAAAAAGTCAAGATGTCACTTTGAGGACTAAGATGCACCTGGCCCAAGCCATAAGATTGTCAATTACCTATTATGCAAGCAAATACTAGACAGAGAGAGTAAGGATGATCGGAGAAAAACTGACACTGCTGAGCTCTGTGCGGTGCCGGGGAAGAATGCTGACTGGCCAGAAGCCAGTTTTGGAAGAAGCACCTCCAGAACCAGGAGACCTGGGTACTAAGCCATCAGCTGCCATTCACATGGTGAGCTGTTGGAAACCACCAGGCGCTCCTCGGTGCAGGTTAGGAAACTCACAGGAGTCCTGTTACCCTGTCCTGATGGGGTTGTCGGGGGCCACCATGGACTCAAGGGCAGTGAATACAGCGAGAAGGCTTGCAAGAAGCAAGCATAGCAAGACATGTATCCTGTACTTTGGACATGTTTTCAGAAGGGCCCGGTCCCTGAAGGACATTGAGACTGTTACAATGGAGGGCCAGCACAAAGAAGACCCTCAAGGGGCTGTATTCACCCAGTCGCTACACTATGCACTGTCTCACCCTGCTATACACTGGGGCAAGACTTAGCAATCTTCTTACTGTCGGCACTGAGGCAGAGAGGGGAAGTGTTTTGCTCAAGGGCCCACAGCTAGGAAGATACCTGGAGGTTGAGGGAGCATTGCCGACTGACAAGGAAAGGTTATGTGGGAAGGGTGCGTTAAGTGTGAAATGAACACTCTCTCTCATCAATCAACCTGAGACTCTGACCTCACAATGCTCACTGTGTGGGGACAAAGCCACGTTTCAGATCAGCTTTCCACTGGCTCCCCGGTCTCCATCTCCTCAGCAGTGCACCAGAGCCAATGTTCCCATGTCCCTAAGCATTCTGGAACATACGGAGCTATGGCCCATGAGAATCCGAGCCCAAACTCACTGCCATTGAGCAATTCTGACTCACTTGGACCTGATGTCCAGGGTACAGTAGCTGCTGTCCCCTTGGGTTTCTGAGTCTATCAATCTTTTTAAGAGCAGAAAGCCTTATCTTTCTCCCACTGAGCGGCTGATTGTTTCAACCCTACCAATCTTACAGTTAGCAGCCCCGCCCATAACTCACTCTGCCACCAAGACTCCGTGAGGTATGGTAAAGGCCACTGTAAAGGAAGATCAGAGGGTTCTCACTCGGTTACCACTGATATGTGGGAAATGCCAGTCACGGAGACAATCCGCGAGGTGCCAACATGCCCATCCTGAGAAGCAACATGAATCCCTACCCCGTGGCTAGTTGAGGAGCCCTGGTGATATGGTGGACGATGGATGGACTGGACCATTCACCACAAGGGTCATCCATCATCAGTTCACATCCACTTAGATCTACAGGCTCAGAAATCCTAGGAAGCATTGGTCATGCCCTCTACTTGCAAATTTTTTTTAAAAAACACTGAATATTTGAATCAATAGACATCAATTTCCTTATAATCAATTTCCATAGAAACCAAGAGTTAAAAAGTCTTACCATAAACCCATAAACTCACACACATATACACTTCAATATCAAAGGGCAAACTCATTGTTTCTCATGAACTTCATTGAGACCTAGACATGTCAGCAGCGGGTATTTCTAGTGCTCTGATCTTTCCCTCGATCACACGCTTCGATTCATACCAGGACAAAACAGCCGTCTTGGCCTCCTCAAGCAATTCCTGCTCAATGCTGAGTTTGGGGAAGAAACATTAAGTCTGAAGGGACCGGGTCAGGCTGTTAGTGGATGGGATGGAGGGGTTTCACTGCAATTTTTGGAGTGCAGCTTTCGCAAAGCAGGGCTAAGCAGGGAGTACACTGTCCTCATGAAAACAAATTCCTTACTGCTCTTATCCTGGCCTTTTTCTCAAAACTTTTTCCCAGTGAGCTCCTCTGATCACCTTGCGTCCGTCAAGAAAATCTGCCAAGAGTGCTGCCGCTTTGGGCAATCTCCCAATCCTCTTGTGCAGTCTACCTCTGAGCTAACCTCTCTGGAGGGAGTGTCGCTGCCCAGCAGACCTCCTTGGAAGCGACTAACTTTCATTGGACTTTCATTGTGAAGGCACCCTAATGGGAATCTGACAGATATATTACTGAGAACAGGTCCACCGTCATCCACTGATCACAGACGTACGTCTACACACATAGTGTTTGCAATAAACTTGTGCGTGTATGAACTGGGACCCTACCAGTACTTTTCCCCCACTTACCTTCCATATTCATGGAAGTTTTGTTAGGTGCCATCAAGTCAACTGGGAGTGACGGTGACTTTATGAACAAGAAGTTGCCTGTGACCACTGATATGCTTCAGAGCTCATTGTTGTGGATTACTGTTTGTTAAAAGCTCTCAAAGTACACGATTAGAAAACTGCCACAGACCGGGTGGGCAGTTCAAAACCGTTAGCCACCTCTCCTGGGAGAAGCAGTGATCACTTCTCCCACACAGCCCTACCGCCACAGACACACTCGGCAGCATTTCTGCTGTCCTCCAGCGTTGGAGTCGCAATCAACTTGATGACCATGGTTTGGATGTGACTTCCTCTTGCTTTTGAGGGGGGTGCACAGATCACTCATTTACTGGTGCAGCAGTAGTTGCAATTGTCTTAAAGCTACACACACACACACACACGGTTCCTTTTAACTGTCCATCACCCAAATTCCATATTGGTTTATGAATGAAGCATAGCTCACAAAGAGTCATCGATCACTAAAGCCCCTCCTCCCCGAACGATCACCATGGTAAACCTACGTGGCAGTGAGCACCTACTTGGCCAGTTGCTTCTCGGCATCGGCGCAAAGCTCGAGGAGCCCCATCAGCACGGCAGACACGTCCATGTACGGCTCCCAGACGGTGAAGCCGCGGCCGATGAGGTCAATGGCGGTTCTCCGGATTGTGCTGTGGGGGGGCAGCTTGGGACTTGGGGGCTGCAGCAGCAGAAACGTCAGTGCTTTGCCTAAAAGGACAAAATAAACACGGGGCAAGAGAGTGGCATACTTGGCTTTAGGATTGTTTTCTTTGACACATTTTCAAAATACAAATCTTTATTTTTATTTTTAACAACAACAATAAATGGCAATGGTGGATGTGCATGTCCCAGGGATGGTGTTCAAGCTGTGACCTGAAGGATGCGTGAGATTTAGCCAGTAGGAGAGACGGAGAGAACAGTGCTGGAGAAAGCCCAGAAAGGGCAGAGAACTAAGAGAAGGCTGAAAACTCTGGAAGCTGGGTGAGGGCACTGCCAATTATGTTAAGGAGCACAGCAGTCCTTGCAGCAGAGAAAGAGACAAGGGAGGGAGTCCGACAATCAGATCCATCTTTGGTAAAGAGAAAGAAAGAGAAGGCGGTGGGCATGCACCCTGAACGAGACTGCCATCCACCAGCATGCTGTGCTCCGATCCCACCGGGCTGGCCAGCGACAGTATTATCAAGTTTATCTAACTGGCCTGGTGCTTATTTAAGGCCTTCCACAGCTTTGTCCCAACCTACCATCCAAAGGTTCATATAACAGCAATTTATTGCATAGTGTTAAAAGTCCGGGACTGTACAATACAATGGGCTGGGGAAACAAAAAGGAGTAAGACTCAATTCCATTCCGTATGGAAATCCATTCGAATTCAGAAGACAGGTATGTAATCAAGGAGTCTGCACATATGAGTAATGTTTCTATAAAGGATCCTTGGTGGCCAATGGCGAAGCATGTGGCTGCTGACCCGGAGGCTGGCACCTGGTCACTCAGTGGGAGAAAGATCTGGTGATCTGCTTCCACAAAGATCATAGGCTAGAAGAAAGTAGGTGCCAGGTCACAACAAGAGGGTCCCCAGATTTCCAAGCAATGGAGAGAGATGCAGAAATTTGCAGGGCCACTTAGCTCCACGTTGTGGGGTAGAAGACGTCCACAGCAGTAGACCTCGATTCCAAGACACCTATGAAAAAGTAGGATTCAGCAAATGAAAGAAGAGAATGGCTAGAAAATATGAGGAGGCCATGGCCGAGAGAGCAAGGGTGGGCTGGCAGATGATGTGTACGAGAGAAAGATCAGACTAGTGAGGTGATCACAGCTAGATTATGAAGGGCTTTAGCTGCCACTCGAAGGCCTTGGTTGATTCTGCTGACAGTGGGGAATCTGCTGGGCAGTGCTGAGCAAAGGGAGGGTCTGGTCACCTGTTCATTGTAGAAGGATCAAGGCTCAATTTGTCTTAGGATCAGAAAGGAACAAGATCCAGTAATTCTAAAATTCTCATCTAGCCATCTCCAACCAAATGGGATTAATTCGAACCATAGGAACTAGGGATTTAACAATACTTTAGAAACATCTAGCCTACTCCTAGCCTGTGGATGAGAAAACCATGACCCTTAAGAAGGGGAGCGGTGAACTCCTCCAGGTCTGCCTGTGTTAGGATTCTCGGCCTCTGTACCCACGGCCAGGGTGGGTGTTTACAGGATCTTGGTGGCACCGTACACATCTCTGACCACAACTTGTACCTTGCCAACTCTCATTTTATTCTTGACACTCTACCGAACTACTGCTTCTAAGGGATATCCTTTGACCAACTCTCCGGTCCTCTGAGAATTGCAGAATCATTTTGGCTGCAGCTAACAAGAGAGTGCACGTGTTGCAAGTCTTGTCTTTCTCGCATGAAGAGAAGATTTGGTCGCAGGTAAAGTCAACTCCACCAGTGGCCTCGAACCTCTTTTAGTTGCCTCATGGTGACAAAAAGGCCAATGCAACAAACAGGGTTTCATCTGTCTTCCAGAGCAGATATGAAAGGAAAGGGGAACTAAAGACATATGTCAGCTAAGTCAGGGTCCTTCCTACTGAAACTTTGATCGCATCCCAACACAATTTCATGGCCTTTAAGCTGGTACAGGAACTGTTTTTCAGTCGAATACCTGCCACTTTCAACAGAAGTGAAGTCCTATTTTCCCGGAAGGAGAAACTGGTGGTTGGGTAGCTAAAAAAACCTCTGCCACACCTTTCCTGCTTGCCTTTGAATGCGATTCCTTTTAAAAAACCAATCACTATTCATACATTTAATAAGCAATGATATACCTTTAGGTATTTGTTCTAAAGTCTTAAGTTAATTTTACTTGCTTTCAAACATTCTTTTCTTTCTTTAAACCTTGTCGATAATCCATTTCTGTGAGGTTCAACAATCCATTGCAATGGATTACTTCAATAATCCATATTGAACCCAGGAGACAAACTATCAGAGAGAAATGGTTGGTGTCAGAATAAGGTAAAGGACTGGAGTTTGGAAGCAGGCCTGACTTTAAAAGAATTTTTTTTTTTTAACTTTCATGCTAGGTGTTAGACTTAGCACAGTGCTACATATACAGGAAGTCCTTAATAACATCAATGCTGCTTTGGTAAATTCCGAACACCACTTTAAATAGCGAAACACAATACTTTTATAGACAGATTGATAGACACACATACACACACGCCAGGATCTTCTAAGAGCGTGCTACAGATTTCTGCTGGCCCTGTGCTAAGATCCCATGGATCTAAGGTAAAATAAATAAATAAATGAAAGATATCATCATAAACCTTTTTCACAAAGACACATGTATAAAGCTTAAAGAATTGCTTCTTTTGAGGTGACACCTTGCTTTTCTGGGTGAGCAAGCATTTTAAGAAAGGCAGATGCTGTGGGACTGGAAGATTTGTGCTGAATAAAGGATTCCTAGTACCAGAGCGGGTCACTCCCAGTGGTAACCATCCATAAGCTGGACATCCACTGACATTTGTAAAGCACACATTGCCTCGAGGAAGGAGAAGGTAACTTCTTCCATGATCTGAATCACTCAAAGGAAGTTAGTTCTGTTACAGGCTCTTAGTGGAGAAAACCACACGACTCCTAACTTTGCTGACAACCCTGGGGAATTCAGCATTGTGCTGGTGGGCCTGTGACTGACACAAAGTTATCAAAGAATTGGGCTTCCTTATCTGTGAGACAGCTGACTACAACAGGATTCGTGGCGGCTTTATCGTGATCACTTAGAGCTCAGAACCCGATACCCCATCTGCTCTCGCCAAAATGTACAGCTGCACCACAAAACAGGGCCGCCTATCCGCTAAGGAGGCTCACAACACTAGAGAACAAATCAAAACAAAAGAAAATCCTTGAAAGTGCAGCAAGCAGCAAGATCCAGCTTTAGATGTATCACAATTAACTTGGCCCCTCTGGCCTCTGAGACAGGAATTCTGTTGCAGAGCCAAGAGTAATAACGATGGCTCATATTTTAATGTTATTTTTATCTCAACCTTCTTAAACATCTGTGTCCCAACCTCAATCATCGTTTTTTTGTTGTTGCTTTTAACAGGGAGTCAGAGCATACCTGAAAGAAAGCATTCATGCTTCTGTTAGGAAAACACTGAAAATGAGGAAAGCATCGACACAGAGAAAAGAAAGCCTAGAGGTGTGCTTAAAATGCTGACAGGATTACACTGTGGCCACCAATGTGTTAATCTGTCCAAATGCATCTTATCCAATCGTCAAGTGACCAACGTAGAAATGTCAATTTTTTTAAATTAAAAAATCTGAGTGGTCATGGAGGCTAACCCTTTAAGAAGATTTAATATATAACCACCACCACCATCCCCAACACACATATGCTCTCTTTAATGTTATCACCTACTTGTTTTGCTTTTTTCTGGAGCATGTGTCACAAAACATGGGCTCAACAAGTTTCATTAGGCACTTTATATTCAACAAAATAGGACATGTTACTAAGTTTTATTAATAAACCTCTATTGAAAAAATAAACCTCCAGTGAAGATCAAATGCTGCTTTGCATGGGGTAACTCTGCTGGCCAAAACCTCTGTACAGTGTTGAAAAGTAATGCTGTTACTTTAAAGACTAAGCGGTGCTCAACTCAAACCATGGCATTTCCATGGCCTCATATGCATGTTGGACACCGATGAAGACTGAAGAATCAGTAGTTAAGGTGTGGTGAGGAACACTGAAAGTACCTTGGACTGCCCCAAAAAAACACAACAAGTCTGTCTTGGGGAAAGTAGCTAGAAGGCATCTTTGAGGCAAGGATGGTGACATTTTGCCTCATGTATTTGGGATATGTTATCAGGAGAGGTCAGTCCCTGGAAGAGGACATCACGTTTGATAAAGTAGAGGGTCAGCAAGACGGAGGAAGGCCATCAACGAGATGGACTGACAGTGACTGCAACAAGGGGCTCAGTTACAGGAACAGCTGTGCGAGGGTGCAGGGCCAGGCAGTGTTTCGCTCTGTTCTTCACAGGGTCGTTGAGAGTCAGGAACCCACTCGGTGTCACTAGACGTTGACTGGCCGCTTATCGTAGGCAAACACTTTATAAACTACGAAAAGACTGTCGCAGGCTTTTGAGTTGGCTTCCACTCATGGCAACCTTTATGCTGCCTAGTCCTGGGTCATCCTCAAGATGGTTATATTTGCACGTGCCCATTGTTGAAGCCACTGCCAATCCATCTGGTGAAAGGTCCTCCCCTTTTATCCACCGAGCAGCTAACTTTACCAAAACATGAGATCCTTCTTCTAGAGCAGGGGTTCTCAACCTTCCTAATGCTGCCTCCCTTTAATTCCTCAAGCTATGGTGAAATAATTTTTTTTTTCAAAATTGAGTCATTTAATTTTGAGTGTTTTTTTTCTAAATCATTTTTCCATGATTTTATTGGGGGCTCTTACAGCTCTTATAACATTCCATACATCATTTGTATCAACCATATTTGTACAAATGTTGCCATCTTCATTTCCAAATATTTTCTACTTGAGCCCTCGATATAAACTTCTCTTTCCCCCATTTTTCATTTATAAATCATTTTGGGGGGCATAAAATTATTTCTTACTTCATAACTAATTTTACTGTGATAAGGATCGACTCCTGTGAAAGGGTTGTTTGACTCCCAAAGGGGTCGCAACCCACAGGCTGAGAACCAATGTTCTAGAGTCTAGCTTCCTTTTTTAAATAATTTTACTGGGGGCTCTTACAGCTACTACAACATTCAGTACTTCATTTGCATCAAGCACATTTGCACAAATGCTGCCACATACATTTCCAAACATTTTCTACTTAAGCCCTTGGTACAAGCTCCTCTTTAAAAAAAAAACAAAAAAAAAACTCCCCTTTTCCCTCCCCCCCCTTTTTTATTGAATCATTTTATTGGGGGCCCATACAACTCCCATCACAATCCATACAAATATCAATTGTATGCAGGCCACATTTACACACCCATTGCCATCATCACTCTCAAAACATCCTCTCTCCCTCCAGGCCCCCAGTATCAGCTCCCTATATT
>PVJH01021009.1:0-39546 GCA_004026705.1 Nesogale talazaci
AAAAAAAAAGCAAGTTGCCTAAATTGCTTTACAAATCTGTAAAGATCTATGTGTAATTTCTCTTTCCAAAGACAGAAACTCAATCTCCCTTCTACTCCTGGGATCGAATATGAAAATCATCCTGGACTTTAGGGCTGGTGGGGAGAGATGTGCAGGGGACAGTGTCCGCTGGGCAGGGTGGACTGAAATGAGCAGCCCAAACTGCCCGCTGGGAACTCCTCATTCTGCCTAGTTAAAAAAAGCTATTCCCAAACCGGCTCCTTCTGACGGCCTGCGAGCCGATGTAGAAGCCACCGATGTGTGTATTTGTGGAATTGTAAGTAGGTCAGATATTTCTGTCGCTAATTATGACTTGTGAAAAAAATATGTCGTGAGCTCGCCGCAGGGAGAGAGTATCGGAAGCAGCATTGATCTTCGGAAACTCCAGCGGATTTGCCCCACGTGGCTGGAATCCCCAACGATTGGTTGTCCCCAGTCTCTGCCCAGGAGAGACAGTGAGGACTGGGGACGGGGGACGTGGGCTCCAGGCCCTGTTTCCCGCTTCTCTCTTGAGCTTGGGTGGTCGGCTTGCTTTTCAATAGAAAGCCTAAGATCCCACCCTCAGTAGAAGGCGATGTTCCAGAACCTTGAGATTTCCCTTTATTTCTGGGATTCGGCTGAGTTTCTGTTCTGGGGCGTGGGGCGGATGCACAAGACATCTGTTCAGAAGTGAGAGCAGAGTTTCCTGGCAGGGAGCACGAGCGGGGGTTTGCTGCACCTGGCGGGAGATGGATGAGACTGTCCACTCCCGGAAAGAGTGACCGTCCTTCTCGGAAATCCCCAGGCACAGGTCCACGCTGTCCTGGAGGGTGTCGCCGGTCGGCACAGGCTCAGTGACGGCGAATGGGCATGTGGCAGACCCGTGGGTCACCGCCTGCACAGGCGCACGCCCACTCCCGGTGTACTTGGACTTGTAGCCCCTTCTGCGGATGAGCGCTCTGGGCAGGGCCCCACAGAGAGGAAGGGGCAGGTGCGGAATTAGAACCCCGGCTGATTTCTGATCGAGACCCCTGACTCTTTGGGAGAGATGTCCCAAACCCCGTGAGCAAGAAGGGACAAAGTCTGGAGACCGGGGCCTGCTGCCGCTCCAATTCGTTGCACTTCATTGGCTCTCAGACTTGCCAATGCTTTATGCAAAGTTAAGCCAAATACGCAAATCCGTAGTCTCCCAGTTGTGCCCTGAGCAGTTCAGAGCTTCCTGGGGGTGTGGTTTCCAGAGGGAGCGGGTGAATGCCCTTGATGTAGGGTGCGGACTGGCCAGTGCGTGGGATGGGGCTGGCGAAGGGGGCTGGAGGAGCTTGCTTTTCAAAGCCTCTGTTTCCTCGGCTTCAGAATGGGTGCGTTGGCTGCTGTGAGCCGGAGCTCTGTGCTAACCCAGCGCACATGCATAGATGGATCCTGGGCGGAACCTTCCGGAAAACCCTGGCCTCTCTTTGCCCTCCCCCCCCCCCAATTGCGTCTGTGCCCTTGCTCCCTGCTCTGCCCAGCCTGCCAGACTTCCTTCCTACTCGTTCCTTGCGTGCCGAAGCTCTGCTGTTGGTCCTTGTCAGGGGGGCCCTGAGCTTCCTTGCCTCCAGTGCTGGGCTTATGCTGCTGCTTCTGCCTAGATGACTCCCCCGGTCCCACCCCGGTCTAACTCCTTCTCTCCTTCCTGTGGCCTCTCTAGGCTGGATCAAGGCTCACACCTCTTCATAGCACCAGCTGACCGTCTTGTCTACCTTCCCCAGGAGATGGGGAGCCCCTGGCAGGTGGAGGGAGGCCTGCTGTCCAATGCCCCGACCAAAACCAAACCAACGAACACACTGCCACCAAGCCGATGGTCCCTCGTTGGACTGCCCGAGGAGTATCTGAGTCTAACTGTAATGGGGAATAGAAAGACCCGTCTTTCTTCAGGAGTGGCTGGTGGTTTTGAACTGCTGACCTTGAGCTGAACCCAATGTCGTAACCATGACAGCACCAGGACTCCTGGGTCTGCCCCCAGCCGTCACTCCTGATCAACAGGTGAGGCACTGACAAATTAAAAAGTGCACCCACTCATTCTGGTTTGAAGGAGGCCTTTGCAATGAGCTCCGCCCAGCTCAGCGTGTGATGTTAGAATACAAATAGGTACAGGGGCACCAGGGTCCTCTGACTCCCTAATATGAATTCAAATTTTTAATCACTTGGGAAATCAGTGAGCTATACCTGTGGGCAAATGACGAGGAAGCCATCATGTCAACGAATGGGTAGTAAGGGTTCACAGGAATTAACCGCATGAAACGTGAATAATGAGCAATTAGAGATAAATAACAATTCATGGCGATCTTGTCTTGGAGGTCCCTCTGACCTGAAGGGCGGGATTTAGAAAACCACCCGTTACTCTGCTGTGCTTCCTTTTCTGGTCATAACATAAAAGGCAGCAACCAAAGAACTTTCCATAGCTCATGGACATCATCATGAACAACAGGAACCACTTAGAAGAAGCAGCAGCAGCATCCCCGGCCGGTTGACTGGTGCTATACCCCCCTGCCCCCTCTGCCCGTGCCTTCTCTCTCTCTCCTCCTAGGCTCCTGCAGTCATTGGCTGGCAGCTCAGAGATGGATACAAGCATGGACTCTGGAACCAGCTGGCTTCCGTTCAAATGCAAGTTCATTCTTTTCTTGCTGTGTGACCTTAGGCGAGTTCCTGAGCCACGCTGTGCCCCTGCTTCCCGGGGCTAGCAATTGTCCCTCTGGGATATTGCCACTGTGGGGGCTCCATGAAACCCTTTTCAGGAAAAGTCACAGCGAGGGGAACAAATGTGACCTTCGACTTCGTCAAAATGAGTTTCTGTTGAGCAGAGGATAATGTAGGCCAACCAGGCAAAAGGCTGGCAGGCTGCAGAAGGGTCGTGGCCACCTAAGGCCAAATCGATTACTACCATGATATACCAAACCCCAGCCGAACGAAACTCCCTGTCATCAGCTCAAGTTGGACTCCCAGTGAGCCTCTAGGGCAGAGGAGAACTGCCCTGTGGGTTCCCAAAACTGTAACTCTTTATGGGAGTAGAAAGCCTCATCTTTCTCCAGCAGAGAGGCAGGTGGTTTTGAACTGCTGACCTGATGGTTAGCAACCTAACAAATAACCACTGCGCCAGGGCTCTTCATCACATACAAAAGATTCCTTCCAATTGACAGAGAAAAACAGCCAAACACTGGAAGAGGAAGCTTCATAGACATGATCCGAGAATCCGACCCAGCACTTTGCTGAGGGGGACTGTGTGGTCTACAGCACACCTAAGTATCCAGGAGATGCACCTGGACACGGCTCGCAGGAACGCCCAAAGAACTCCACACTGGCAATAGCCGGAAAACTCGTGGCCCTGAGGACTCACTCCCAAGAACTCCCAAGTACAAATTTTGAGAGCCAATCGCCCCTCCAACGTCCCACCTTGCCCCTGGCCTCAGGCCGGGTGTCCCCCTGCCACCTGCCAGCAAGCCATGGATCTGTGAGGCTGCACCCACCTGCAAGGGGGCCTGTGTCTAGTTTGCACGAGAGATGCCCTCTGGGCCTCAGGACCTTGGACAGCCCTTTGGCCATGCCCTTGTTGCTGCCAGCAGCTGTTGCCTTGGTCTCACTCACAGCGACCCCACGTGGCAGAGAGGAACTACCCCGATAGCGGTTTTTGCATTGGAATCTTTGGGCGGGTAGGGGTGGCTGCACCAGATGGGTTAAGATCACCAGCTTTTCAGGTCATAGCAGCCATGTGCGATCACAAGGTGGCCGGCCTCTGAAATACTCACAGCAAGGGTTCAACAGGCAGCTGTGCAGCGATAATTATTATTTATTATAATAACTCTATAGAGATCATGACAGAGAGAGAAAGTAACAATAAGAGTCAGACTTGTTTAACATCAGGGTAACATGTTCACCTCCGCCCCGTATGGTGGTCCACGTGGACAGGGAGAGGGAGCGGGAAGATTACATGATGAGGGTGAGGAGCCAAGAGTGTCGGCGCTCAGGGACAGAAGGGAGGCAGGAACGACGAAGGAGCGAGAGTCAGGAGTGAGAGTAAACATTAATTTTCCCCATTTATGTAGTCTAATAGGGCACACATAAGTTCCATAGTCACCGGTCAAGACATGCCTCCACGGGGGCTGTCTTAAGGGCTATAAGATGGTAATGGTTTAGGGATGACTCATGACTAAGAGGAGAGGGATGTGATAAGGAAAGATTTCAGACTCCCGGGGGTAGGTGAACAGGTCTACATTGTTAGGCGTCATTGACAACGACTCTTGAATCCCACCCATAGGCTTCGAGGGAAGCAGGTCACTATCCTAACTTGAGTCATTCAAAGCCCTCAGATAACTGGGAGCATCAGGGAGATCAGCTATCTTAGTCAACTTCATCATGAGTCATACGAAGACCTCATAAAACTGGGAGTTTCGGGAAGAATAGCTAACTTAACTTCCACACCAAATACTGGTAAATAGTTTGCTTAATATTTTGGAGTATAATAACTGTGGAAAAGTTCTGTCTTCATCCCACAACATGCTTACGCAGAGAAACACCAAGACCTCGCTCAGCCAAAGTTTATGAAGTGAAGCAATTATCCGTGACCCAGAGAGACTGCTACTGTGTGGGATATAAAAAGACCGTCTCCCCCAAATATGGGTCAGTCCTAGGACACTGCTTGCAACTAATGGTCAATGATTGTCAAGTTACCTCCCGGGAGGCACCAGCCATCCAGAGCAATCAGACAACTGTCTGGTCCACTGCAGGTGGGGTTCCTAGCCTACTGATAAGGATAGTAATGGTTTCCATGGAGAGCCAGAGAAGTGGTCAAACCTGCTTGGCCACATCCAAGCTGAGGCTGCCATCCTGAGTCTAGAATTCGCCCATCATGTCACAGGTGTACCCCCATCCAGTCCTTCCCCTTCCTATTGCGTGTGCACCCCTAGATCACCCTCCTCCCATGACTGTGTTAACCATAGTACAACCCCTTCCTGCAACGTCTCTCTTTACCTGTAATCAGGGGGCTTACAGGTTCCCACAAGATACATAAGCCTTGGTTAGAAATAAATCCCTCTCTCCTTCGCCTGTGCTGTGTGTGAACCTGGCTGGTGAGATCATGGCTGTCCAGGAGCTGAGCATGCTACCGTGAAATGTGTCTGACTCCTTTATTCGACCTTCTCTTCTATCTCTCTCATTCTCTCCAACTTTACTATAATCTTTATGTATCATAACTGGATAATGGTGCCTGTCAGACCCATGATCTAGTTGTGAGGGGCTGGTTCCCCCTATACTACTAGACGTATATCTCTGAGACCTCTCTCACACAGGACAAGAGGGGCCTCGTGAAGTGATTCACAGCAGTTCATGGTTGTAGGAACAGAGAGTTGGAGACCCCTGGGGACTCACCCCTGGGGTGAAAGGCAGGAGGAAACGTGGTGGCTGCCCTCTGTGGATTCCTGAGCACCGAACTAAAGCCTTACTGAATATGCCTTTGGGGTGTGTGTGTGTGTGTTGGAAAAGTCAGACCAGCAGATCTACAACACAGAATCCGTCATGCTAATTAAAAACATGTACAAACGCAGCACAGTGGGCTCTCTGAGGACTCATGCATATTTAAGAATGTAGATCAAACGCATTAGCGAGGATGCCATTGGGGGAAGGGCAGTGGGAATCTGGAGTGAAGGAGGAAACATGGAAATGCAGACCCTAAGAGGAGGGGTGGGGGTGAGTGTATTGGGTGGTGGAGGGACGCCGTCTCTGCCCTCTCCCCAGTGTCCAGTGTCCACTCTGCGGAAGCGGTGTGTTGCTGGGAGATGGACACTCAGTCATTTCATTTCTTTGCTGTCCATCTTTCTACCTACTGCAATGAGCCTGGGTTTGCGAGTCACCTCCTCCGGGGGCTGCAGTCCTGACCTCCCAGTCCCAGGGCCACCTCTGCCCTCACTGGCTTGTCCCCGGTCAGTCACTGCATGTGGTCTCTATCTGAATGCCAGGAGACCTAGTGGCATCATAGTGACACGTGTGGCTGCTAACCACAAGGCCAACAGTTTGAAAACACCAGTTACTCCTCGGGAGGAAGACGAAGCATTCTACTCCTGTAAGAGTTAGTGTCTCGAAAACCCACAGGGGTGGGTCTCTATCCTCGAGGGTCACCCTTAGTCGGACTTGACTCCGTGTCAGGGAGTTTTATTCTGTCTGATTTTTAAAATCTGAATGCCAAGACTTACTAAGACACGAACAGGAAGGCCTCAGGTTCCGGATGGAAAGGTCTGATGAGAGTTCACCAAGCGGACAGGCTGGGGAGGGTGAGTCTGGGCTCTCCAGCTTCGTAAGCATCGCCACAGCGATTGTTTCCTCCGTGTGTCCCCTCTGAGGAGCTGCCCATCTGTGCGGGACCTTGTTAGGCCCACGAGATGGAAACAAGGTCACCTGAAGACCTGACGTTCGGGCTGGGACCACACAGGCTCTGTCTGGTTGATTATCATCCTGCATCCCCAGGCTCCTTCCGGTGGATTAAAATGAGAGGCTGGATCATGAGTTTAAAGAGCAAACCATCTGCTAACGGCCCCCAACCCTCTGACTATCCCCCATCAGCATGACCATCATCCGTTCTCTCACCCAGCAAGAGCAAGGTGGGGGGGAAACCCCGTTGTTGAGCAGGGAGGGGGTTGCCACCTATCAGGGACCAGCTTGATGACTCTGCAGCCCCCGCGCTCTAATCCGCTAGAGGCTGGGGGACCCCCACCATTCCATACGGACTGGGAAGCCGCAGAGCCTGCCTGGAGTTTACGGATCTTCTCCTTTGGCACCCCTATTAGGGCATCTGTGCCCTTTGACCTCTTACTGCTGTGGGTCAATGATTAGCATAAATAGCCCTTTCCAATCTCTCAGAACTTTGACGATTTCCTCCTTGCAGCATTTGCTCTGTTCTTTTGCTTTCTTGTCACGCTAAATCTGCCCTTCCCATTCATCGAAGATTTCAGCTGGGCCACTGTCAGCGGAATAGCAGGAAGGGGATATCAAATCACGGGCTTCCTTTTTCTTCCCAGGATGGGGTCTGGACCATACCCTCGTGGGGCTGTTGTCTCTGAGCAGGGAGGCTGGAGCCAGGAGAGGAGAGCAACCACTGAGTGAGTCCACAGCTGCAGACATGCTGCAGTTCCCCAGGTTTAGGCTTGGAGTTCTAACCTAGAGTTGGCAGTTCAAACCCACCCAGCCTCTCCACAGGAGATGTAGAGATGTGCGTCCATAAAGATGATCGCTAAGAAGAGTACTAAAGGCCCCACGGGGGTTACTTATGCTATCGATGAACTGTAAGCATGCACCTAAGAGATGTGGCCCTGCTTGACACTGACCTTCCGGAAAGGATCCCTGGAGATGGGGACGCAATGGCTAAGCATGGTGAAGGGATCAGATGGTGTCTGGCCGTCAGAAAGACGAGCATCCGGGGCCTGAAGTGCTTTTCTTCAAACAAACAGCCATCCACATAAGGGGTCAGCAAACCCCACATGAAAGAAGCCCTCCAGCCTGTGTGACTCAAAGATTGCTCATGTGTTAGTCTATACCCTGAAGCGCACACAGTGAGGGCACTGCTCAGGAAGGTCAGGCTCTGCAAAACCACCACCATTTCTTCCCAAAGGTCCCAGGGCTGATGGCTTTATCATCATTCTCTGGTCCTCTGTTCATCTCCAGCGTGTTTTCCGTGTGGCCCCGAGGAAAATCCAAAACCCAACAAGACTGTTGCTGTGGACTCAATCCCAACAACTCTTGGTGGAGCCAGTTCTGAACATCGCCCTCTGCACAAGAAAGGGAGATACTGCCCCTGCCTGCACAGCCTTCTGATTGTGCTCAGGTGCTTCCTGCTGCAGCCGCCATGGTGTCAAGCCAGCTTGCTGTGCTCAGGGACTTCCTCTTTATCACTGCCCCTCTTCTTTATCCAGCATGATGTCCTTCTCCAGGGACTGGTCTCTCCCGACAACTTGTCCAAAGTGAGTACTCTGACCTCACTTCTTCCCAGATGGACTGGTTCATCCTTTTGGCCATCGGCGATCCTGCAGTCTCCTTGCCAGCTCCACAAGTCAAAGATGGGCATTGTTGGTAGGTCTCTGTGTTAGTCTGGGTAGATGAGAGAAACAAATTCATAAGTACATATATGTATATATGGGAGAGGTTTATAGGCAAGAGGAATGGAACATTGAGAAAGCATCCCAACCCAGTGCAGTCCAAGCCCACAGTCTGATATTAGCCCATAAGTCTGATACCAGACTACAAAGTCTTCTTCAGATTCATGAGGCATGTGCAATGATGTCAAATGCAGGAAGATCACAGGCCAGTGGGTAAGAAAGTCTTTGGATCCAGTGGCATTATAAGCATCTCAACACAGGCAGAGCCCTCTCTGTGGCTTCTCAAGCATCTCAGCACTAGCAGGAGTCTCTATGTGGGTTTTCTGGCTTCAGGGGGTCTGGTTCCATCAGGGTAAGCCCATGTGGCTTCTCCTCCAGGATGTCTCACAGGGAGTCAGCCTTGTGTCTTGCCAGTAGAGCATCTCCAAGGGACAGAGCCAAGAGATAGTGTCTCCTGCCTCCAAATGGAATTAACACATTTCCCAGAATTATCAGTGGAGAAGGCCATTCCCACACAGAGGTCTCATGGCTGTCTCCAGTTTGACAGGCTGGACTCCACTCCTACCTCTTAATCTTCAAATTGACACCAGATTAGTGACTGCCACCATCTCCTTTACTCAGGGTCAAACTGGTACACGCCAATGAGGCCATTGAAAAGTCTATGCTTGGGTCAGGCACACCTTAGTCCTCAAAGTGACATCCTTGTTTTTCAATGCTCCAAAAAAGGTCTTGTGCAGTAGATTTAGCCAAGGCAATGCTTAGCCATCATCTGCACCCCCCCCCGTTATTTTTTCAAATAATTTTTCTGACATATAATTCACATACCACACAACTCAAAGCAACCATTACCACAGTCAATTTGAAGACCTTTTCTTGTCCTCTTTATTATTAGCTTCCTATCCTCCACCCCCAACCTCTCCTGCCAAAGAACTGCTCATTTAGCTACTGTCTCTGTAGATTGACCTACCCTGGATTTCACCTTAAGCAACTCATGCAACTCCCTCCCCAACAAGGATAACAAAGGCTCCCATCCAAAAGAAAGCATAAAAGAGTGAAAGGTCGAACAAATTAAATATGGGTCAAAGGAGAAAGTGGACGATGTTGTGATTTAACTTAACTCTGTGTGCATCAATTCCCTTTCTGACGCGGTCTGTCTGAGGGCAAGGCTTGGTGCCTGGTCCAAGGGAATTGAAGACTGACCTCCTTCCCCAGCAATCCAGAACAGGGGCTGGGATGTGTTTTCTGTGGTCACTGCTGTCTTAAGTCTGTTCCTTAGTAGGAACAAAGGGGAGCCACTGTTTTGAATAGGCTCAGGATGAGTAATACTGACTGAAGGACAAAAGTAAGATACCAACACAATGCATCAAAATATCAGGCTATATGAAAATCAAAATGAGTAAACATCAGGACACAGTACCATCTGGATGAACTATTGCTAATGATATCCATCCTTCAGCATTTTCTCCGTCTCTTTTTAAAATAGCTTTGTGCTCAGAAGCCCCCCGGGGCCACCTCGTAGACAAGAAACCCCCTTGTGATTGGCTGCCATCCAGTCCTGTCCGTTCCTCTTGGGGCTTCACTGTGGAAAGCCACCAGGGCCTCGGGGAGAGCTTCCCTGGTTTTCTTTGCACGTGTATAAACAAAAGGATGTACAGTTTGCTTTTCCTCCTCAGTAGAAGGCCTTTTTTTTTTTAAAGTTCAAGGGAAATGTTAGGATTTGGGATAGTTTTTTTTTTTAATGTCTTTGTGGTATTACATAAGTTCACGTCAACTTGAAGATATATAAAAGTATAGGGGTGAAGTTTAGCCTGTCAATCAGGGGACAGCCTGATGGGGGAGGCCTTCTCGAGAGGACTCTGGAATCTCCCTCTCTCTCTCCGCCTTCACCTTCCTGCTGATGCGCTTCTCTGAGATCCGCCAGACCTCTGGAGATGCGTCCACTGCCACTGGATCCACCAGACTTCGCAAGCCCTGGCCTGTGATTTTCCTATCACTCATGGCTGTGTGAGTCTGAAAGGGATTTATGGACTAGTATCAGACTTATGGACTTGAAGTGGACTAGGCTGGGGTGTTCTTTTAATATATAATCACTTCTTGATATAAAGCGCTTTCTTACCCATAGACGAGTGTGCATTTGGATGTGTTTCTGTTGTCAGCCCATCCTAACACAGTCTTGAAATCAAAGGTGCAGTATTAACAAAGCTATCTAGAGAAAAAAGAAGTTGATGGAAGGGTTGTGTTTCTGGCCCAGTCAATTGGTTAATTTCACAATAAGGTGTCCTTGGCAGGCAAGCTTAGGGAGAAAGGGTAAGGAGAAGCCTTACCGTCAGAAGGGCAGGATACCTGGCTAGTGGGGCAGTCTGTAGTCATGAGTGATTGAGCTAGGGAATATTTTGTGCATGTGTGCTTAGCCAGTCTTTCTTTCTCCTCCAAACAACAACAACATTTGTTGGGAGGGAATGCAGATATATCATTCCATACTTCAATCACATTGAGCACTATTGCATAATTAGTATCATCATCAGTTTCAAAACATTAGCTTTCTTCTTGTACTCCTTGATATCATCTCCCCTTATCCCTACAGTACTGTGCTGCTTCCCCTACCCAGAACCTTATTCTACTTGCTGTGTAGACTGTGTTTTAGAAAGGTTATTACTCACAACTCCATAACCCTGGGCAGAGGGGCTGGTGACAAGAGGCAGTGGAAGGGACGCAGTGTCACCTTGCCCAGATTTGTGTCTCCCTGCGGCTTTGCTATTCCTGGCAGGGGATCCCTAAGCAAATGGCCAAACCCCTAAGCAAGATCCCTCACCATGAGTCTATTTCCCTGTCGGCAAGAGGGGGTGGCGATGGTCTTGGGAAAGCACCCAGAACAGGACCTGACACACAAAGATAATGCTGCCTGTCCTTATTTCATGGTTGTCTGACAAATAACCCCTCATTAGATCCCCCACCTAAGCTCTCTGAGACTCTCAGAGTGATATATTTGCACCTTCTTCACAGAGAGGCCAGGCCCCTGAGGACAATGGGCTGGTTGGGAGAGGATGAGGAGACCAAGCTACGTCACCCAGAGATGACATCATAAAGGTGTTTTAACACCTCCACACCTCAGTTTCCCCCTGTCTGTCCTGGTCTTTGCATGATTCACACTCTTAGACACTCAACAAGTTCTTAACAGATCCCAGATGCCAAACGTGGCCTCCAGACATCAGGCATGGACTGTAGGACATCCAACGGTGTCCATGGAGGACAATGGATCCCCACAGTATGACCATCAAGGAAGCAGACATGGTCCCTTAAGCACTGCGATGCTGGCCACATTGTGTAGAGTAGCTTTCCCCTCACCAGCCATCTTGTCCTGGTTTTCCTCTTGTCCCAAGGGACAGCAGTTTCTCCTATAGGAGTGGGTAGGACTGGGGAGAACATGACTGAGGCGTGACATTTCAGCAAGGCTACAGTGGGGCTGCCCGTGAAAACTATGGGGGCTCCTGGCTCTTTCTCACCCCCAGACTGTGGGCGCATTGCTGCAGTTCCAACTGCTAGTGACCTCAGACATGTATAGCAGAACAGAACGCTCCCTGCTCCCAGATGGTGCCACGGCTGTCCTTATGCGAAAGTCCATTGCTGTGGCATCTGGGTTAATTCATCTCATCAAGGACCTTCTTCATTTCCTCTGCCCTTCTCCTTGACCAGCCCCAGTCCTGGTATACCGCATTGGCTGCCTGTACCCTCCAGGGACGGGTCCTTCCTGAAAACAGGCCCCAAGTGTGGGAGATGCAGCACACCATCCTTGCTCCCAAAGATCCTTCTGGCTGCACGCCTCTCCATACAGATTGGCGCATCCTTCCAGCGGTTTACAGGCGAAGCCGGGAGAGTGTGTGTACCGCCTCCAGGGAGAAAGACAGGAGTTCCCAGGATCCTCAGGAGAAGGCCACGCCTCCACAGAGGCCTCATTGGCTGTGACCTGATTGACAGGATAGACTCCACCCCTTCCTCAAGTTGCCAGCCGATGATGCAACTGCTAGACGTGGGTTCTGACTCACGGTGTCCTGAGGCACAAGGAAACCCTGCCACTTCCGGCTCCAGCCTCACAGTTGCGGACAGGTTGGACCCCCTGGTTGCAGCCACTGTATCAACCCATCTCCTCGAGGGTCTTTCTCCTTGTCACCCACCCGCCACACGACCAAGCATGGTGTCCCTTTCCAGGACCTGGTTTCTCCGGAGACCGTGTCCAATAGATGGGAGAAGAACTCTTAGCATCCTGGTTTCTGAAGAGGAGGAACCTCTCCCAAGACAGGTTTGTTTGTTCATCTGGCTGCCCATGGTACTTCCATGTTCTTGGCTGGCGCCATAATTCAAGTGCACCCAGTGTCCTGCAGGCTTCTTTATTCATGGTGTAACTCTCACACACATATGAGACATTGAAAAACACCATGGTCTGGGTCAGGTGCACCCTCCTCTTCAGTATGACACCCTTGCTCTTCAGCACGTTAAAGAGGATAGCGGATTTGACCAAGGCACGATGCCGTTTGATTTCCTGACTGCCGCTTCCATGAGCTTTGATGGTGGATCCAAGCAAGCTGAAACCCTTGACAACTGTGTATCGTGAGGCTGTCCATTGGTCCTGTGGTGAAGACTTCGGGTCTCTCCACATTGATTTGTGATTCATACCGAGGGTTATAATCCTCGATCATCAGCAAGCCCCCGAAGTCCTTGCTCTCTTACAGCAAGGTTGTGCCATCTGCACACCGCAGGCTCTAACTCAGCCGTCTTCCGATCCTGATGACCACGTCCTTCTTCATGTGTAGTCCAACTTCTTGGCTACTTGCTTGATTTAGTGTGGTGAAAGAATGCCACCCTGACGCAGACTTTTCCTGATTGTAACCGTGTCCTAGTCCCTTGCTCTGTGCGAACGATTTCTCTTACTCTCTCTGGATCATGCACAGGGGCAGCAGGAACACGATGGCCCGTCTCATGGCTTCTTTGTAGGTGTTCGTGTTGCGCTTCTCCATCATCTCTTCCTACAGAGGTGGTCCATTGGACTCTGGTGAAACCCATTCATACCATCACCGTTTATTTTGTTGATCAAGGTCTTTGCAGTGAAAAGTCATTGGCCTGGCAGAATTCTATCATGTGCTCTCCAGCGTCATACGTACGGCCAAATTCCTCTTCCTCTTTGCTACCAACTTTTGAATTTCAATCACCGATAATGACGGCCATGGCATGTGTGATCACTTTCAGAGGTTAGAGTTCTACCATTCTTCCATTCTACCATTCTTCCCCACTAGCTTTAGTGATTGGTGGGTAAATTTCAATAACTTTTGTACTAACTGGACTTCCATGTGGGCATATAGATATTGTTATCGAGACAACACTGTCCTTCAAGATAGATGTCAAAATGTCCTTTTTGATGTGATGCCATTCCACTTAAAGTTGTCGTTCTCAGTGCAGGGAACCGTATGGTTGTTTGATTCAATGTGACCCACGCCAGTTCACTTCAGCTCGTGAAGGCCCAGGATATTACTCTTTATTGTGTCATTTAACTTTGGGTGACTTCTGATTTCTCTAGATTCAGACTCCTAGATTCAAATGGCACATTCTGACTGTTCATGGGGGTTTGCAGCTGCCTCTTCTCATTTTAACCGTGTCCCGTCAGCAAATGAAGACCCTGAATGTTTCACTCCATCTGCATCACGGAGGTCAACTTTACTTGAGGGGGCAGCTCTTCCCCAGGTGTAGTCAGAGTCCCTTCCGACCTGACAGGCTCTTCAGGACAATGTTTCATTGCTCATCCATAAGGTTGTCAGCGACCAACCCCACAGAGGTGGACAGGTGAGTCCTTCTTTGTAGTTGTTAGTCTTGAAACCCTACTAAAACCTAGTCACCTTGGGAGACACTACTGACCTTGGGTGACACTGATGATACTTAAGATACTGGTGACATAGGGACATCGCTTCCAGCATCACACAGCATGCAAACCACCACAGTGGGGCACCAGCACAAGAGTTCTAGTCTCCCAACAGCTGCTCCAGCATTGGCTGTTTTCTATTTGCTACTTTTCATCATTGCCTTTTTTTTTTTTTTTTTTTACAGCGGGGAGACGGTATCTGGTTGTCATTCTTATTTTCATCTTTCCAATGGCTGGTGATTAGAAACATCTTTTCATGCACTTGTTGTCCTTCATGATAACCTCTCTGGTGAAATGTCTGCTTGTGTCCTTCACTCGTTTTATGACAAGCTTGTTCGACTTTTGGTGTTGGGTGGGTCATTGAATTTTTCTGTATATTCTAGAGAGCAGACCCTCGTCAGATAGTTCATTGCTGAAGACTCCCTCGCTCATCTCCCCCCACCCCCCATTCTGTAGGGTTTCTTTTAATTTTTTTGGTAGAGCCTTTTGATGAGCATGAGATTTAATTTTTAGGGAATCCCAGTTAGCTAAATTAGCTTCTGTTATTGGTGCATGATCAGTTGTATTTAAGAGACTATTTATGCTAAAAATTAGGTCCCCTCGTTTGGATTCTACATTATCTTCCAGGGACGTCACAGACTTTTGGTTTTCCTATTTAGGGCTTTGATCCATTTTTATGTAATCTTTTGTGTGGCCTGAGGTATGAATCCACTTTATTTTTCTGCAAAAGGATAACCCATTTTGCCAACGCGATTTGTTCAGAGAGGGACTTCCCCCCCTTGAGTGAACTTCAGTCCTTGTTGAGCTTCAGTTGCCCAGCGATGGAGAGACTCATTTCCAAGTCCCCAATTCTGTCCCTTTGGTCTCCGTGTCTGCCATTGAATCCGTGTTTGATGACCGTCACTATCCTGTAAATGTCGAGACTGGGGAGTGTGAGGTCTCCTGCCCTGTCTTTCTTCATCACGGTTGCTCCAGCTATCCGGGCTTCTCTTCTGCACTTGGAAGCTAGTGTCTCCACTTTAGTAAAGAACAGTATTGAGATTTGGATCAGGGGTAATGAATTTCTGAAACAAAATTAATGCTCCCTGTTTAAAGTTGGGGTCGATAGTGTGGTTCAATCTTCATCTTTCAACACTGTGGAAACCAGCAAAGTCGTGTCTTGGGGGCTACAATAGTCATAAAAATTGTCTCATTAAATTGAAGAGTGTTTCAAAAGAAGACAAGGAACAGAAAGGCAGGCACCCCCTAGCAGAAAACAGAAGTTGGAGAAACTGCAGTTATCACTATTGCCCACCAGAGGGAGACTCAGGGTCACCAGAAAGAAGCACAAAATCCCAACCCCTCATCTTGGCAATGGGCAATGACCAATGATGAGTGCGTCATACCTGAACCATAAGCGCCTACCTGGGTGGGGGTGGGGTGGAAAGATCTGCCCCTCTTTCCACTTTACAGTCCTCTCTCCTGTTTCTGCCTGGTGGGCATCATAATACCATTCCTGCCTGGAGTTCCCTCCCTGGAGCATTTGTGGCTCCTCTCCTTGCGTGGTGAGGGGAGGGGGTGGGGGGAGGGGTGGGGAGAGAGAGAGAGAGAGAGAGAGAGAGAGAGAGAGAGAGAGAGAGAGAGAGAGAGACTGCCTGCTCAGGGAGACCAGCCACCCTTTCTGGGCCAAGAGCCCACCCTCTGTACCCCCACAACCGTGGGAATGCCAGTCTCAGGCTCTCCTCACACCCATCCTGGGCTTTTGGAGGTGAGCAGGCAGGAGCCTCCCCCCACCCTCTGAGGAGCAGAGTCACGGAGGGGCCGCAAGAAGAAAGGAGTTTGCTTGCCAGAGAGGACACAGCGGGGACACTTCCGGCCTCTGTCCTCTTCTGGGAGAGGACATTGTCCTGGGAGAATGTCTCATTGCCCCCCACGTCACAGCTGGGGACCCTGAGGTGCAGAGAAGCCCAGCCCTCTGCCCGGGGCACCCAGCTCTTCAGGAACACCCACCGTCACGTTAATCCAGGAAGATCCCCAGACTTCCCAAAGCCCTGCCATGGAGTTAGCCCGGGGTGATTTCCCAGGAAAAGCGGTGACAGGAAAAGAGGGCTTGGCTCCGGACTCTTCGGGGTGGGAAGGCCGGCTCTAGCTGGAGCATTCGGCATGCCGGCGAGTGAAATCTGTTATCTTCCCCCCATTAATGCATTCTGTACTTACACTTCGTACCGTAATTACTCTGCAGTAATTAACAAGGGAAAATAACACATCTGGGTCTCCACTGCGGCTGCAGACAGATGTAGGGGATGCAGGGGGAGGGGGAGGTCCTCTCATTAACGTGACACATGTGTTCTGAGCGCCAGGGGCCCAGTGGGGAAAGGTCCCTGTTGCCTCTGAGGTTTCTCGTGTGTGGTGGGAGATGGTGGACAGATGACTGCAGGCACGTGGACAGGGCAGAGATCGCAGGGAGTGAAAAGTGCTGAGGAAACAGGAAGATCGAGGGAGTGAGAGGCAGCCAGCGGGAGCGAACTGCAAGCTCAGGCCCACAGAGACCTGAGCAAAAGCCGGCCGAGGCCGGGGACAGGAGCAGCCATCCCATGGCTTGAGGGGCTGGCAGGACAAGAGCAGGAGCCGTCATGGAAGAGGCAAGCCCACAGTGCCCCTTGGGTTGGAGGACGGCAAGACTTCGTGTTGTGCATTTCGGATGCCTTGTCCGGAGTGGCCGGTCCTTGGAAACAGAATTTACTCTTGGTGGAATAGATGGTCAGCAAAAACAAACAAACAAAAAGGTGCTCAATGAGGTGGACGGACACAGTGGCCACAAAAACGGGCTCTAATACAATGGCGATTGTGGACTGATGGCGGGAGACCTGGCCATGTTTTGTTCGCTGTCAGTTGCACTGACTGGACATCACCTGTCAACAAAAACCTGGGTGCTGCGACAGACCATGGTGGCTGGGTGGGGTTGGGGGGTGGGGAAGGGAGAGGAGCCAGGGAAGGAGTGAACCGAGACCTCGCAAGACTCTGGATGCTACTAGAAGGCTGGATGCTATTTTGAAGCATGAGAAGTCCTTTGGCATGATGCTTCAAGTCAGGTCACAGCAAAACCTGACCCTGCATGTTTCCCAAAGGTTGTGGCTGCCATGCTGCCCATCTGTGTGGACAGGGAGCTGCGTGGTGGGTGGAGCACGCGTGAGACCAAGGGGGAACTGGCTGCAGGCTGTTGCCTGTGGCGGTGGCAAGATGGGCGGGGAGAAATGTGGTGCGGATTTTGAAGTAAAAGCCAACAGATTTGCAGAAGGATTGTCTGCGGAGGGGAGAAAAAGAGAAACCGAGGGGACTTAGTCAAGGGTTGGGGGCCCAGACATCCATGAATATATCCATCCATCCATCCATCCATCCATCCGTCCGTCCATCCATCCATCCACTGTGAAATGGCAGGCTGGGAGGGGGAAAGACTAGAAGTAGGGGGACAGGGGGAACACCACCTACCTTGGGTGCGGGCAGCAGTTGGGCCTCCTTTGGAAGTGCCACGTCCGTGGGATCCACAGTGAGTGGGTAGGGAAAGGGAAGGAGAGGCAACCGCATGCGCAGAGGTGCCGAGAGAGGAGGCAGCAGGAGTGAAAGAGAGAAGGCAGGGAGAGGTGAGGTGGGAGGGTAGATGAAGAGTGGTGGGAAGGACACCTTCTGAAGGAGAGCGGGACACCTTCCTGCCCAAGACCCTCTGCCTGGGCCCCTCTCTCCATGGGGCTCTTTGCTCCTTCTGGCAGCATACCTTGGGCTAGAAGGCCCCTCTGACGTCCCTCTTTGCTGGTCTTGTGTGTCCAGCCCAGTCCCCCACTGGGGGAACTTTTTGCCCTCTGGTGCTCAGTGTGGACCTGTGTGCATGGGAGTCGTGACTCCAGGAGAGAAGACGCAGGTGGCAGCTGGCACATCACAGCAGGAGGAAGGCAGAGGATTGCCACCTTCTCTGTGTGCCCTGTCCACCACTTGCCTGGTGTCCTTAGGGGCCTTTCCAGGCCTCCAGTGAGCTCCCTCTCTACTCTCGGCGCGAGCGTGGGAAGCAGCTGACTCGGCTCTTCAGCTCCGGGAGGACGAGGTGAGGGCAGGGGTGTCTCCAGGAAGAGAGGGACCAAGGAGGCGGTGGACAGGAGCAGAAGGCCCAACCCACAGCCTCTTCACTGGTCCAGACACCCCCCTTCTGTCCCCAGCCCCAGTCCCCAGCCCCCAGCCCCTCACCAAGGGGGAAAGGGCAAGAGGGCCCGGCCAGGTCTGGACTCTGCCGTGGACCCTGGGCTAGCTCTCCTCTCTCTGCTCTTGCTTCCTCGGACACTGACAGAGACCAGACTAGCACCTTTCCAGAGGACGCTCCAGAGCGTGGCCCAACCGTGTCCACGCAGGTCATGCAGGTCAGGCAATGGAATCACCCATCCAGCATATCTTCATGGGGCTTCCACCCTCACTGGGCTAACACTCGGGCTTTCCCCACACCTCCTCATGCTGCTGTGGGAGGGGCTGGGCAGGCGCCTTACGTGCGCTGCAGGTGAGCACACGCACTCAGAATCAAGCTCTTGGGTTCTGACCTTGCCGAATGACTCCATTCTTTTGTGCTTCAGTCACCTCGTCTGTGAAAAGGACATGATGTCAACAGCACCAGCTGCCATTAGTTTGAGAACCAAGGGCATTCATACATGACATATACCTGGCACACGTGTCCCCGTAGGTATGGATGGATGTGATGAACACCCTGGTTTGCAGTTGGGCCTTGTGAGGCCCCTGGGTTCCCAGGGTGGTGGTCCTGGGTCCACAGGCAATGAGTGTCTAAGCCCAGGCCCATAGATTACCTTTCCAGGGCCTCCTGCCAAGCGGCCGTGTTTGTACCCAGCACTGGAGGAGACCCTGCTGGCCTCTTCTGCTGGTGTCAGCAGCCGCTTCTCTCCAGACAGCTCCTCGGAGGATGAGCCAGAGCTGTGGACGGGCTCTGACCTTCCGGGGTGGGGGGGGGGGTTTAAAGCAGCTTGCCAAGTTCAAGGCTCTTGACCCATAGGCGGTCACTGTTTTGACTGTGCAGAACTCTGGGCATGAATGAAGTCATCCCTGGAGGCTCCTGCTGGCACTCCTGGGCCATCTCGTTGATGGAGTCTCACGGCGTTTCTGTTTCTTTGGAAGAATTGCTGTGGGTTCCAATAGCAGGTCTGTCTGTTAGCAGACAGTGCTTAACCAATGCGCCACCACGCCAGGCTGGCTCTGTGGAGCCATGCAAAAATCCCAGGTATTGGAATCAGACCCCTCTGGGTCAGCTTGCTGTTCTTGGACAAGTCCCTCCTCTCCCTGAGTCCAGTTTCCTTAATCCGCCAATGGCTCCTCCTCCCGTGTAGGGTAGCAGCAAGGCTTAGAGATTGCGGCCGGCACTCATTACACTCCTCATACCCTCATAGCAGGAGCCCCGATGGCTCAGGGGATGGCCGATGCATGGGGCTGCTCCCTGCAGGCTCAGCTGTTCAAAACCACCAGCTGCTGCACAGGAGGAAAGCAAAGCTTTCCACTCCCAGACAGAGCTGCAGCCTGGGAAACCCACAGGGCCGGTCCCACCCTGTCCTCCAGGATGGTTTTGAATGGGAATCAATTTGATGGCAGTGAGTTTGGTTTGGGTCTGAGTATCAGGGTTTTTGCCATTGCTGATGGACACATCTTATCCCCTCTCTGAGGAGATGCTGAGGGGGAGGAAGGTCCCCTTGGAATTCATCAGTTTATGTGCTGCCCCTATGTTAGATGGGGTGGACTACAGAAACAAATTTGGAGACACTCAGACCTGTGTAAGAGCCATTGTATGTTGAGAGACTATCCCAGGCCATTCCCGATCAAGTTCATACATCCGATATTCGTGGCCACTCGCAAGGGTGCTGAAGGCAGGGAGAGCACAGGCCGGTGGGTAGAAAGTCCTGTGGATCCGCTGACGGTGGAAGCACCTCTCTCGGTGGTGGAGTGAGTCTCCACGTGACTCCTCCAGCTCTAGGGCTCTGGCTGCCGTCAGCTTGCCTCCAGATGCCTTGTCAACAACTATGGGAAGGCAGAGAGAGAGAGAGAGAGAGCAGCCCACCTCCCCAGAGGGACAGCAAGTCTCAGGAATCTTCAAGAGAAGGCCACGCCCACCAGGAGACATCATCAGGCCGAGACCTGATCGACAGGCTAGATTCCACCCCTTCACTCTAATATCCTCCGCAAGTTGATGAGGGGTGATGTACCCAGCACAGCACCCACGGCTTCCTAACATAGCACCGGGAGGTCTCTGTCTAGGGTATTTGGTTTTGTTCTGTTTTTCTGGTTACAGGAACAGATTTGGCCTGCATGTCAAGGGGGCCAGAAAAGACAAGAGGTGAACTCAGGAGCAGGCTTCAACCACGGAAGGATGGGAGCTGGTGGATACAGACCACCCCTCACGCCGGTGGGTGGGACACCTCTAAGGTGGTTCTACACCCCTGTCAAAGCTGCCTGGCAGGAGCCTGGGCTTTGACTCACACCCTGCAAACCGGCAATGGCTTCCTTCCCCTCCCTGCATCACACCCTCCTGGGCCATCTGTCTAACAAACCCAGCACTTGGGTGTGGAACTTGGTGTCTTCTTGCAGGAGGGGGTTGGTGGGGGTCGAGGGGGGTCCAGGCATTATGGTCATCGTCCCACCTAGGAGCCACAGGCCTGGAAAAAAAACGGATCTCCTCCCTTTCCAAAAGCTCAAGAGCAAAGGTCAACGTTCCTAGCTCCTCAAGTCAGCAGTGACCCCCAGGACTGCTTTAGAGGCAACCAGCATGTGTGCCATAGTGTGCCTTTCCAAAGTGTCCCCGACAGAATGAGCAGGTGCTGGGTGCCTTCCGGGATCTGACAAGGCTGGGCAACCCCCCAGGTGAAAGCTGTTCTTATTTTCCCACAACCTGTCCAGGAGGGCTTCACTGTCCTCACTGTACATTACCATTTGTCTCCTTTTACCATAAGATGTTGCCACTCCTCATTCCTGTACCCGTGACAGACATCAACAATGGATCAGGATAGTCTGCGCAGCCTTAGAATCCGTCTCCCTGTAGCACTGAGAGGCAGTCACTACCAATCAATTGCAGCTCCTGTAAGAGCTGGAAGCTCTTTTGCTCCCCTGGCTAGCAATGTTTCCAACAATAATACCTACTCCTTGAATTGAATTGAATCAAAAGGCTCTGGAGGAAAAGGCAAACTCGGCTTTGCGCCTGGGTTTTGGATGCCTGGTCCAGCGCTCTGCCTGCAGACATCATTTGGGGACTGTTTGATCCGATTAGCCTCCCAGTTCCCTGCTGCCATGGGCAGCCCCGGGTCCTGTGAGGCACACGCAGAACGATGGGCTTAGAATCCCTGAGCTGTCAGTGTTGGCAACCACGGGCTGGGCTGAATCTGGGGACTGGGCGGGCACCATGGCCAGGAGTGCTGGCCTCCGCCCCACAAGGAGGCTCTGCCCTGGAGTGAATCAACTCCTGGGAACTCCCACTCACCCTTCTCTCTCAACAGGGAAACACTTTTGACTCGCTCATCAGAGCGTTTCATGTATCATCCCTGCAGAAGCCTGCCTTTTCCTGGGGCATGCTCCTTCCCCGGGGGGGAGTGCCCCCCTGAGGCTGTGGACCAGCTGTCCAGCCCAGCCCAGCCCCTTGACTTTGAGTCTGTTTCGATTCATCGTGACCCTCCAGACCAGCTGTTCTCAACTTGTGGGTCACGATCCCTTTGGGGTGTCGTATGACCCTTTCACAGGGCACATCTGATTCAGAACAGTGATGAAGTACCAATGAAAATAATGTTATTGTGTGTGTGTGTGGGAGGGGGCAGCACCACATGGCTACTGAGCACTGGGGATGCTCACGTGGAATGTTCGGAGGGCAGTGGTTCGAGGGTGGGAGTACAGTCTCCTCCAGGCCCCACCAGAGGGAGCACTTGGACTGTAAGAAGTCACAGATGTCCCCAGGGGCCAGTGCAAACCCAGCTCAGCTCTGCAAGAGCCAGAGAGACCGTCGAAGTCAAAGCTGCCACTTTTACATGGAGGAAAACACACATCCCGAGAGCTCAGTGTGACCCCCTAACCCTAAACAACTAGGAAAGCTCCTGGTGGCTCTGAAGGAAGACCCCAGGGGGTAAATCTGGTTTCCTGAAGTCCCCAGAAAAGCACCTGACAGGTCTCCTGATTCCTGGCGAAGTAGCATCTCCATTCTCAGGACGGCATCCTCCTAGCCCTCCACCATCCCCACCCCGAAACACGTGACGTCATGCCACTGAGTCCACCCGGATATGGGGCTGGTTCTCAAAGGCCAATGGTTGGCAGGTAGGTTGCCAAGTACCTCGCTGTGCGCAGCTTAGCCGGTTAACTGCCTGCAGTACCCCAGGGGCTCTCCATTTCCTGCCTCTGGTAAGGGAGTGGATTCTTCTTCTACTGGGGCCAGGGTCAATGACAACCTGCCAGATGAGCCCTGCCTGTAGTCTCTGACCAACGCCACTCTAAATACTCCTCCCATGGTGAACTAGTGGGTTAGCTGGGTTGCCAGAAATAAAACCAGTGACATTAATCTATAAGAAAGAACTTTATATCAAGAAGCAATCTTACACAATCTTACACCAAGAAGGCAGCCCAGCCCAGTGCAACGGGAGTCCCTGTGCCCCATGCTGACTGCAGCCTTCTTCAGAGCATGGGGCCTGCAGCCTGAGGAAGGAGAAGCGGGGAGCAGGGAAACCACAGGCCTGTGGGTGCAGGTGTAGGTGCTATCCAAGGTTGGGGGACGGTGTGGCAAGGTGCTGACAGCCCTCAGGGTGGGGAGGCCCAGCTGGGGCTGCCCCCAGGGAGGCACAGTGTCCCAACAAGCAGGGAGGGTACAGGCCACCCCTCCTGTAGGAGGCATCGCCAGGCTGGGGCTGGGCTGACAGGAGTCTGCACCTTCATACAAGTTCAAGTGGATATAAAATCTAAAGACCACAACCAGCATGTGGTTCTTGGCAGCAAACTAAGAGATTCTTGCTTTTTCCTATCTCCAGAGGACCCATAAACTAACCCTAGACCCTACATGAGAGAAAACCAACCCATGCCCAGACTGATGAGAGAGTCTGCAGATGGACTTGGGGCTGCCCCCATTCTCCTTCGCCTTATACAAATTTGTGATACTTTTGTCATATTTGGGTTTTGTTCTTGTCATCTTTGGGTCATGCAGAGCAGTGTACTTCTTCCTGGTGGATTTAGTTGACCCCTCACTCTGATGCCTGCTTGTTTGAATAGAAGTCTTTGAGACCCCAGAGACTATTTCTATTCATAGTCGGGCACCATCTATTTCCTTCGCCGCACCCTGCTGCAGTGCCCTAATCTTCAGGGTGGCCAGCATTGAGCAGGGCCGTGTGATCAGAGCTAACTCTTCTTGGATTGGGGCGAGGTTAAGTGGGAGTCTAGGATTCATCTGAGTGTCCCTGGGTTAGGCAGGACCAGGCCTGTCGGTCTTGAGAGGGGCAGGCAGCCTCCTTCCTCTCTTAGGAGCAGCTGTTGGGTTTGACCCGGCAACGCTGTGGTTTGTAGCTGAGCACTTAGCCACAGTGCCACCAGGGCTCTTCCATTGAGAAATAGGCCAGACCCAACATGACCACTGTGCCTCCAGGACTCAGACCTGGGAACACTCGAGTTGAGTTGGTGTCGCTTCAAGTAAGCGGCACCTGACCCAACCCGCTCCCCCCCCCTCCAAAGCTCACACCACCCCCACAAGTAGGAAAGCTCCCAGTTGCTCTGATGGAAGCCCCCGGGGGTAAATCTGGTTCCCCAAAGTCCCCATTAAAACACCAGGCAGGAGACAATGAAGATGGAGGGGGCAGCATCTGCAGAGGCCCCACAAGAAAAGGGATGAAGTGAGATGTGCTCTCATCAAGTTTGAAGCCAGCCACAATTCGTCTGAGAGAAGGGACCATTCCTGCTTCACCCACCAGGTGTGCATAGCCCACCCTGCACAGACAGCCTCAGAGGACGGTCGGAGTCGGAGTCTGGGAACCTGGGCACCTCGCTGAACTCCCCAGGCTGTCACCTGCCCGTGTAAAGACAGGACAGGCCTCAGGAGGGTCTTTTACAGAGTCAGGGGCCTCCCACGGCCTCTGCTGTCCACAACTCCTGCCCACAGGCCCCTGGGGCCCCTCTGTCTCTGCATGCCCCCTGCAGTTTCACTCCCGGGGCTCCAGCACAGCTCTGCGAATCCTGCTGGCTGATTTCTCTGTCACTGTCCTTCTCCTTGCTAGGAGTGTCAGTTTTTCCAGAGCAAGGAGGTGGCCTGTTGTGGTCACCGACCTGCCAAGGTTGTTGTTGTTGTTGTTGTCGTCGTAAGGTGACCCTGCGTACAACTGAGCAAACCACCAGCCGCACCATGGTGGTCCTTCGGTTTCAGCCCATTGTTGCAGCTGCTGTGTCCGTCCAGCTCACCCAGGGCCTTCCTCTTGGTCGCTGCTCCTCCACGCAGCGAGGTGTCCCAACCAAGCCAAATCTGTGGCCATCCATTCCATTTTGACTCCTGGCGAGCATAGAGGGCAGAGCCAAACTGTCCTTCCTGCAGGGTATCCAAGGCGACGGCTCTTCCACAAAGCCCCCACCCCCACCCCCCCAGGTGGTGAGTCTGAACTGCCAGGCTTTGAGTTGGCCCCAGCTAGGCCACCAGCATCTCTGTCTCTTGCTGTGAGTCCCCCAGTCAGTTTTGAGTCCTGGCCACCCTACATGCAACCGACTCTAACACTGCCTGGCCGGTGCCCTCTCTCAGGTATACCCACGCCCACATTGGTACCTGGCACGTAACCACTGTCCCGTAAGTCTCTGTGGAGTATTCAACATGGATCAGAGGCACAATGACAATGAAAGATCGACTGGACTCCAGAGAGCAGGGAAGGCTTCCTGGAGGAGGTGATCTTTAAACCGAGCTCTTCAGTAAGTGTGGAAGGGAAGGGAGGGAGGATCAAGCAGGGTGTGGGGTGTGGAGCAGGCATGGAGAGTGGATTCCACCGGAAGGAAGGCCCCGGGAGGGTAAAGCGACTCCAGGAACTGAAGGGAGGAAGGGACGTGTGTCCGGAAGGAAGTGTGAGGTGGGAACGGTGAGCTGAGGCATAGGTGGACAAGGCAGTTATTCTACTCATGGAAATAGGACCCCACTTGCAGACTCTCATCCCAGACTCTCATCTGTTTCTTGGGGGACTGACTCTTCGTTCCCTGGGTAAATGACATCCAGAAATAAAGTTGGGAGGCTGGAGTTAACGGAAACTTACACTTCTCGTGTGTCTCAAGGCAGTCAAATTTTCAGGGTTACAAGATGTACATGCTGCCCCTGCATAGTGGAAGACTGTCCTTCTACGCACACACATGAACATATATGAGTGCACACAAGCACACACATCTACATACATGGCTACATGTCACACATGCCTACAGTTATGTAGGAACACATATGCATGTGTGTACTCATGGAAACACACATCTATTCATGGAGCGTACTCAGAAGAGCACAGACACATACACCTGTGTGCATAGGCACATGCAACACACATGTGTCACATACTCATGGGCATGTACAAGTGCACACACACGTATAAATACACAGCCATATGTGCATATACACATACGTGCATATGAGGGCACTTCACACAGTTCCTGGAAACATTCCCTGATCTTTTCATGCCATTTCCCCACACACTCAGAAAAGGGCATGGGACCCCATCTCTTGCTGCCTCTGGGAGCCCCTCGGGGCTGCTGGGAACCTGAAGCTCCCTCCTCCGCACCCAGCTTGCTTTCCTTCTGCCCTCCTCCCTCCCTGCTCTGAGGGACTCACAGCTGCACTGCGTGGTGCTTAATGGCAGCGCTGGCATTCTGCAGCCTCTTCTGGGTCTGAGCAGACCACGGGCGATTCAACCACGGGGAGGGGAGTGAGGCGGGAGGGAAAATGAAGGTCGTTCCACTGTGGGGCTGTTTGTCCCCTCCCCTGTCTCTTGGTGTCTTGTCTGTACACTGTGGCAGCACCTCCTTTTCCTCAAGTCCCATCAGATGTGTGGCTGCCTCAGCAGGGGCTCCCTGCTCTGAGAGAACCTTCTGGACCACAGGCTGTTTGTGACGCTGGGCTCATTCACCCAGAGCATTTGAAGCTCCCTGGTTATGGTCCCCCCTGTTTCCTGGGGGACATTGATTCCTTGTAGCCTGCCTCCTCACCGAGGGATGGTGGAGATGACACTCCTGTATGAGTTTCCTGGGGCTGCTGCAACAGAATGCCCCCAACCAGCAGCGTGTCACCACAGAAGCAGGTTGCCACCCCCTAGAGCAGGGGTTCTCCACCTTCCTCATGCCACCACCTGTCATACAGTTCCTTGTATGGTGGTCACCCCTCAACCATAGCATGATTTTCATTGCTGCTTTATCACTGTCATTTTGCTACCGTTATGAATAGGGTGACCCTGGGAGTGAGTCGTTCGACCCCCAAAGGGGTCAAGACCCACAGGTTGAGAACAGCTGTTTGAGAGACTGATTCAGACTGAAGTCTGACTCAGGGCGGTGTCGGTCTGCGGTCCCTCTCTCCCCACTCTTTGAATCTCACAGCTTCCCGAGCCCCGGGCCTTCCTTGCCTTGCAGCTACACTGTCACGTGGCCCTGTCTCTTTCTGTAGAAGTGACTCAGAATGAGTCGTAACCCACCCTGCTCTGATTGGACTCAACTGTGATGGGCTCTTGCTGACGCCACTGATCGCATCTGCAAACACCCACAGCACCGGGGCGAGAGTCCCACGTCAATGAACATCAATCAGTCCCTAACAGCAGTTGTTCAAGAAGATGTCAGCAAGCCCATGACCCCGGGAACAGCTATGGAAACATGCACCTTCCTAGGCTAGGAGAGGCCCACCGTGGTCACCTGGAAGAAGGCTCCGTTACAGTAGACACCTTGCCCCGGTCACAAATTAGCAGCAGAGGGCAGCTTCCCATAGGGCACTTTATGTCCAGAACTGGTCTCCTGGTAGGTGCCCCAGACTCCACGCCTGTCACTCCAGGGGCCAGACGCCCGGGTTTCCTGTTGAAACACTGCAGCTGTGAATGCCAGGTGAGGCGCCAGTAGAAAGACTCTTCGGTCAGATCGGCGGCGGCGCTGTGTATACATTTCAATAATAACGCGAATGCATACATCAGAACTATCAATCATTGCCCCCTCTGCCACTGAGATGGTCCTCAATGTCAGACACGGGCCTTAGAGACACACTCTGGAGCCAGCTGCCCGGCCAGAGGCCTCTCGGTGGGCCATTCCCTCCCCACCCCACACCCTCGACCTCCGATCGGCAACAGGGAAAGGGATTTGCAGTGGACACCCTGGCTCTGACGGCCCAGGTCTCGGAGCTCCGAGCAGCAGGTTCACGGCTGGTTGCACATCCAAGGCTGGCACAGTGGCCGGTGTGTCCAATGACGTCTCTCCTCTTCTAGGTGCTTGCCCGGCTCCCTCGGCTGGGGAATGAGGCACCCATTCCATTCAGGGCATTGGAGCCCTCGCTTGTTCTAGTCTAGCCTTCAGCAGGCTCACCTTGTGGTCCCTGGGAGCGTGTTGGCAGGGGAAGATAGGACTCTCCCACAATTACCCCTCCTCCAAAGCATTCAGCAAGTATTAGTAAGTATTTACCAGCATTTGGTGGGAGGTTGGATACTTGAAGATAGTCTTGCCAAAGGCCCCAGCTATCCAGAGGCCATTGTCTCGCCCACACATGATAGAGCTGACTCCCTGCTGTTAGGACACTGGGTCACTTCCCTTGAAAGTTTTGGCTAAATCAAGTGTCCAGCCCAAGGGCCATCAAGATTAGGCCACCATCATGAATCTGAGATCCGTCTTCCTTGTCACCTGGGGACCCCAATACCTCCCTTTCCTATCATGTGTGTGCCCCTAGATCATCCCCCTCAGCAATGTCTTAACTACAGCACGACCCTCTCCTGTATGTTCTTACCTGTAATTAGGGGGGTTGCATGCCCCCCCCCTCAAAGGCTTGGTCAGAATTAAGGGGCTCTCTCTGGGCTGCTTCTCCTCCCCCAACTCCTCTCCCTCTCCTCCCTGTTCCCTTTCCCTCACCTCCCCCTGCCCTCCCATTCTCTCTCTCCACATGGACCACCAAGTGGGGCTGAGGTGAGCATGCTACCATGAAGTGTGTCTGACTCCATTATTTCTATCTCTCACATTTGCTGTGACTTTGCTATCATCTTTAATTATCGCTGTACCGGACCCGTGATGATATATATGTTGGTGGCTGGTTCTCTGGCAGGAAAGAGCCCGTCCCATCTTTCTGACCATCTCTACCCCTGCTCTGTGCCCCCGGGCTCCACGCATCTCCCGCTTTGCCTGTGCCCACATCTTGCTCCGACCTAATGCCTGGGCCTGGCAAAATGCCCGCCTCCATACTGCAAGTGCTCCAATCTGTACCAGGGTACCAGGAGGCTTCCAAGAGTTCCTAGCGAAATGGAATTAAAAAGATGGAGGAACTTCTCCCCCCACCAACTTTGGGAGCCCCTCCTATTCTTGCTGAGGAGATGGAAGAAGGCTTCCAGGACAAGGTGACCTTGAAGTTGTTTCAGGGGACCAGATCTCACCTCCTCCCTTCCTCCCTCGACCGCTCTGTACTTTTAAAAGGTTGACGCTTACGAGTACATTACCCACTCCAAGAGGAACACAGAAACACGGTATTTTTATTTATAAGGGAAACAATTGTGTGGTGTGTGTACGTTAGGGTGGGAGTGGTTGAAATTAGAGTCTGCTGCATAGAACAGGGGTTCATGGAATTGGCTCAGAATCCTCTGCTTTCTGCCCTGAGCGGCACCCTGAAATCATCTGGGGAGCTTTAGAAAGACAGAGGCCCAGGCCCCGCCTCAGAGATGCCGGCTTAATAGACCTGGGCGGGACTTCTAAGCCTCAGGAGGTTCAAAAGGTGCCCGGGTGGTGCCAACGGGGGCTTAGAGGTAGGGCCAGGCTTTGCCAGGCAATGAAAGGCTGGGGAGGAGTGGGTGGGCTGTGCTGAGGGAGTTGCCTGAACAACGGCAGGGCTCAAGTGGATGGTTGGTATAGGGCAAATTGCTTTGGGGGTGTGGATGCTTAAACAAAACAAAACAAAATGAAACAGCAGAAGGGAACAAAGCACCCAGGTCCTGCATTCTGCACCCTGGGCAAGCCAGTTACGAATGCTCCACCTTCAAGGCCAAACTCCCCAGGCCCCAAAACAGTGCGTGGGAGGAACGGTGACAATGAAGTTTGGTTTGGGGAGGAGAGGTCAGCGATGCAAACACTTTGTCACTGTGCACAGCCAGACAGGGCGAGTCACTGTGGCCGGATCCTTGTGGAAGCGTAGCAGCCCTGTAAGACAGCACCAAACTGCCCTGAGGAGTTTTTCTGAGACTGTAACTCCTTAGAAAGCCTCGTCTTTCTCTCTCAGAGAGGCTGGTGGTTTCAAACTGCCGATCTTGAGGTTCGCAGCCCAATTTGCCACCGCTGCACTGCTAGGGAAGCAGCCCACTCAAGCCCCGAGCTTTCCCAGGAGGCTCGCCCTGCTGCCAGCCCGGTGGCTGCCAGCCCGGTGCCAGCCCGGTGCCAGACCGTGGCTGGCCTGCAGGAAGGATCCCAGGCTCCAGGCCAGGCTATGCCTTCAGACCATCTGAAGGGATCTTGAAAGTCAGGCCCCACCCCCACGTTTGGATTCTCTTGGTTGCTAGTGGCACCACGAGGTTGCTTATGGAGTTGGGAGTCTCTGGAGGTCTCTGATCATGGTGTGTCAGAACCACCAGGTAGGATAGCTGCACGCTTACAGAAAAGACAAGGAGCCCTGGTGCCCCAGTACTTACAAGGTGAGCTCATAGCTGCAAGGCCAGCAGTTCAAAACCACCAGCCACTCCACAGGAGAACGATGGGGCTTTCTCCTCCCATAAACGGGTCGTCTCAGGGACCCGTTAGTCCTGTACGGTCGCGGTGAGTCAGAATCAACGTGATGGCAGGGGATTTGGTTTGGGTACAAGAGAAGGGCTTTTTACTCCTCTGATGCGTGGTCAGACATGTCATCCGTTACACCACTGGTCCAACTGGGCTTCTTATTCCTGCAAACAGTTACAGGCTTGAAAACTCACGAGGGTAGTTTTCTCCTAGCCTAGATGCCATGATGAATTAGGATGGGTCTGATGACACTGAGTGAGAGAGACTCCAGAGACTTGCCCTCAATGGGGTAGGTTAGGGCCCCTGACCTCTCTGTGTATTAACCTCACTCCTCAGGGATTTTTGATAGAGATGGGGCATGGAGACCCACTGCTTTAGAACTTGCCCTCTAATGAGAGGAGTTAAAAACACGGATGCCGGCTGAGCCCCGGTGGTGTAAGTGGTTGAGTGCGGGACTGCGGCCTGCAGGCTTGGCAGTTCAAATCCAGTGGCAGCTCTCAGGAGCAGCGCCAGATAATTCCTACAACCACCAGAGGGCAGTGATGCCAAAATAGAAAAACACAGATGCCGTGGATGGGTCCCAGAGATCCTGTTTGTGAGTCTGAAATCGTCTAGGTGCATTGATTTTTAGTTAGTCTTTTTGTTTTTAAAAGAAAGCTCCCACAGTGATTCTAAAGAATCCAGGATCAGGCCCAGGTCAACATGGGAATTGATAATACAGCAGAATTTCCAGATCTGTGGGGGAACGGGTGGATTTTCAGGAATGAAACTAGCTTAACTGGCTACACATTTGGAATGAAATACAATTGGCTCCCTCCTCATGTTACAAATAATAGTAAATTCTAGGTGGATTAAAAATATAAACTGCAAGAATAAAGAAACACAATTTCCACGTGGGAGACATGGTTCTAATAATCCAGGGGTCCCTTTCAGAACAGGACACAAATCCCAGCAGTCCCAGAGGAGAAGATTGACAGGTGAGCGTCCCCAAAGGTCTGATCCACAGCCAGGCGTGGGGTTGGTGCAGGACAGGGCTGTGCTTCACACAGTTTTGTGGTGCCCGGGGCACTGACTCATGGTAGCTTATAACCAGGATCCAGAAGCAGGCACCTAACCAGAATCATCTCATCCAAGTTGGGGCAGCTCCAGGAAAGGCAGTGTGGTCTCCTTACTGACCAGCAGGACAACTTGGATTGGAGCAGAAGTGGCTGGCTGAGAGCTCAGAACCGTGAGTGAGTGCCCATGTTAAGATCTGAACTCTGGTCTGCCATTTACCTGAGGGGCTTAGAGCATGCTTCAAAGACAATAGGCAGTCTAGCCCTGCTAGCTGCTTTGTTACTGTTTTGTTTACCTTGGGAAGGTTAGAATTCTACCACTGGACCACCCCTGATCTTAAGCCAAAGCCTGGGTGCCCTGGGCTTCATTCCGACTCACAACTGCCCCAGAGTTTCCAAGTCACCGCCAATCTCAGAGCCCCTTCCCAGCGCTAACGCTGGCAACATAGGTTCAGAGTTTAAACCCGGCCTGTTAACACCCACTTCCTTACATTAAAGCTCTGCTATCAAATTTCCTGAGAATTATTCATGGTTCGGTTTCAAGTTTTTCTTCTTGAACTCTCGGGCCACTCGCTGGGACATGAAGCCTTTCAGGGTCAATCTTCCGGCTCCCCACAATGCTTGTGCAGCTTTCCCTGACACCCCTACCCCCACCCCCCGGGGCTCTGGCTGCACGTGACATCTTAAACACCGACTTGGGGGTTCTTGTTGTCTTAAAGGGAGGAGGAATTAAGTTCAAATTGTGGCTCTTCAGAAATACATTACACACAGGCTGGATTTTCACTGGAGGCGTCCCCTTCTGATGACCTCTCCCAGCACTGCTGCGACAAGCGGAATCAGTGCCTTTCCTGTTTCAAAATCAAGAGCAAATATTGGCTTACCCTTAACGAAGACGGCCGGAGGCCCACTCATATCGCTAATGGCTTGGGTGCAAACTGGGGCGATGGCTGAGTCTGTACTTTGGGATCATCTTACTGCGTTCATACGGCAAAAAAGCACTCTCCGTTTGAAAGTGGCCTGGCTGCAGGGAAAGACTGAGACAAAAGAAAGGATCCTAAGTCCAAACACTGGGGACAGGGTGAAGGCAGGGTCTCTCCCTGCAGCTGTGTCTCTGACGATGGGCTGGCCATGGAAAGGAGCGGGGGTTGCCGTTTGATTTCCCAAGTGCATCCTTTGGAGGATGCTGCTGCATAGGAACAAACACTGACATTCTGGCAGGGTGGGGTGGGCCAGGGTGAAGGGACGGGGAAGGTGGAGATGTCAGTTTGGTGTTGGGTTGTGGGCCCAGAGGTCAGACTGCCTGGCTTTGACTCTGAGCCAGGCAGTTTACCTGCTCTGTGAACTTGGCCAAGGGACCTACCCCTCTGTGCAGGGGCCAGCTCCCCATCTCTTTGATTGCCTAGAGGAGAAGCTTGAGGTAGAAACCAGGGTTGTCCCTTTACATGCTAAGGCCTCCCTTCCTCCTTTACAGGAAGTTGGAAGCTGATCAAGGCTAGAGGGCGGGTGCAAATGCAGGCCCTTGAGACAGGAAGCCCCTATTCAGCCAATGGGGTCAACCGGTACCATCGACCATCCTCCCCAGCAAAGGACCCTGAAAAACCAGGATCGGGAGCCCACCCCTCTCTTTTACAGCTGCCCCTCCTGCGGAGGGGTTCTCTGGCTTCAGGTTTCCATGTTGGGGAGGGGGTGTGTGTGTGAAGGCCTTGAGGGGGGCCTGTGTAAAACCTGAAACTCCTTCTAGCCTGTAGACAAACTTACTGTGCACGCAAAGACTCTCACACTGCTGTGGGATGAAGTTAGAACTTTTCCGCAATCATATCTCCTTCCAAATATTCAGCAAAAGTTAGTAGCCATCTGCCAGCATCTGGTGGGAGGTTAGACAGTTAGAGATAGTCTCCTAAAGACACCAGCTATCAGGCCTTTGCGTGTCTCACAAAAGATAGGGCCCACCCCCTGCTGTTAGGACAGTGGGTCACTCCCCCTGAAAGCTCTAAATCAATTCTCCCCCCTCCCCAAGGTCCAAGGGCAATCAAGGGTAGGCTGCTACCAGGAAACTAAGGCACACCCATCTTGTCACCTGGGGACCCTACACTTCCCCTTCCTATAATGTGTACCGGTAGCACAACCCTTTCCTGTGACGTCGTATGTCCTTACCTGTAATTAGGGGGCTTGCATGGCGCCAAAGGGTATATAAGGCTTGGGCAGTGTAAAGAAGCTCTCTTCTGCTCTCACCCCTCACCCTCTCACCCTGATCCTCTCTCCGGTCCCCATGTCCTCTCCTCACCTCCCCCACTCACTCTCTCGCCATGTGGACCACCTAACGGGCTGAGGTGAGCATGCTACCATGAGACGTGTCTGACTCTTACTATTCCTTTCTTGCTCATGCTCTTTATAACTTTAATAATAATTATCACCATACAACCGTGCCTGTGGAACCGCTGATGTATGTATCGGAGGCTGGCTTCCTCTGTTACATCGCCACAGGTGATGAGGACGCTGACATCGTCTGCAGAAACCTTGGGCGTGCAGACATGCTGCGACTCCTTCGACCTTGGGAAAGGACACCCCTAAGAAAAGCTCTGCAGTGAGAAGAGGGGACCCAGTCCAAAACTGGCAGCCAATCCCAGCCAACCTTCGACCTGGGGCCACCCTGGCCCAGCCACAGATGACGTGTGTGCAAGACAAACGCACTCACTGCTGGGAAGCACTGCGCTTGAGCATCATTCCCTGTCCAGCACCAGCTCCGCGATCACTGACGACTACATACGTCTCCAGGAGCATCTTCACCACGGCTGGGCCAGAGCAGGAAGAGAGCCATCAAGGCAGGTCCCTGGACACAACAGGAGATACACTTCCAGGGCCTCTTGCCCTTGGGGACACAGGCAGTGCCTCACTCTTTTGCAGTGAATCACTCCCGTGAAGGATTTCTGACTTCAGAAAGAGGCGTGGGGGTGCCTGGTGACCCTCTGAGACAGGGTCCTGGTAAATCCTGCCGGATTCCAGTTTCTCTCTTCCCTTCCTACAGCCATCATAAAGGGGGCTGGGGGGAGGGGGCGGAGATGGGGAGCCATAGTCACTTCACTGGGCCCACCGTGGATTTTCCTGAGCACAACACAGGGGCCTGTGTGAAGCCACAGAGATCTGGGGGTTGTCTCTGTATAACCCCCAACTAGCTGACAAATACACAGCTTGAGTCCCAATCTACAGAGGGGTGGCTGCAGGTGCAGCCTGGGTAGTAACCCCAACCCATGGTTCCCTGATAAATGGAGTAAGGTCCCACCACAAATTTCTCCAAGATTCAGGCACACCCCTCACTCCTCTGTCCCTGCTTCCTCACTGGTCTCTAGGGATCCATGGACCTTTCTCTGAAGCATGAGCTGGCGACTGCTAGCCTCTGCCCCACCCTCATGTGACATGAATATATGCAGTGGAATCTCGCCCTGGTAGGGACAGCGTGAGTGCCCACAGGCGGGGGCTCTGGGTGTGGGAGGTGTGACTTCATTGGCTTGCATGAGGTCTCATTATGCAGGAAGCTCCTCACGGCACTTGATGAGTCTGTAAATGTGTCCTTGGAGGCACTGGTTGCCCCATCATGGTCTGAAGTTTGCCCCACAGAGCCAAGTCCAGCAAACAGGACCCTTTTGACGAGACCACTGTGTCCTGGCCTGGAACGCATGGTCCCTCCCTGGGTCTCAGGCTTTTCATTTCTGGAATGGGAAGGTGGTCCCTGCCCTGCAGGCTCTAGGGTCATCTTTGACCAAGAGCGAGGATAAACTTGAGGGTGCTCTGTAGACTGCTATGTGCTGGCCCCTCAATAGTGGATACAGGTCACACAGAGAGATGACCACAGGAAGTCCCGGCCCTCTTGCTGCTGGAAGTCAATCAGCATCCAAGAACGATAGCTATGGGATGGCAAAAGCAGAGAATGTGGTTGGCTGGTGGAGCAGGGGGCTGGCCTGGCCTCTAGGACACAGGCAATTATGGACTGTCCTCTGGGACTGAGGGAGAGGAGAGTCCATGGAAGTGGGGTCATGAGTGGGAGGGGGATCCATTTGGGAAGCGGGAGGGACTGGATTCTGAGCAGGGAAGACCAAGGTGACTGGTTTGCATGGTGTGTGATTCCAGGTAGACTAGAGCAACAAATTCATAGACACTCGTGTGTGTATAAGAAGGAGCTTTATATAAAGAGTAATTGCATATTATGAAAACAGCCCAGCCCAGTCCAGATCAAGTCCATAAGTCTGATAGTAGACCATATGTCTGACAGCAGTCTGTAAAGTCCTCTTCAGACTCCTGTGACATGTGCAATGGCACCAAATCAGGAAGGTCACAGGCCAGGGGGTAGAAAGTCTTGTAGATCCAGTGGTGGTGGGAGCCTCTCAGCACTGGCATGAGTCTATCATCTCTAGGGCTTTGGCCACCATCAGCTTAGCTCCATAAGGCTTGTCAAGTGGAGAGAGTCCCTTGCCTCCAGTGAGTTATTTATCTCCTTTGTGACCCCAAAATGAGGCCATCAAGCGGAGACCTGATTGACAGGTTAGAGTCCATCCCTTCACAAGTTGACAGGAGATTATGTAACTGCCACACATGGTAAAGAAGAGAGACAGCCGGGTAGGCCCTAAGAACCCTGCCAAAATCTTGAGTGACCCTGGACTACCCACCTTCTTTGGGGGGGACTAAACCAGGCTTACTCCAAGGGGCAAGGGTACCAGCTGACTTCTGAATTACACACACACACACACACACACACACACACACGGTATTTTTAAAAGTTCAAGGAAAAATGCCATTGTCTTTGAATTCCTTCTGTTCTGAACTGTGTGTGTATGTCCAAAATTACTACCATTAAGTTCATTCCATCTCATATTGATCCTATATAATGGAGTTTCCCAGCGTCAATATGGGAGCACACTCAAAATGATCTTTTATAGGGTTTCTGAGCCTGTAAATCTTTACAAAAGCAGACAGCCTCCTTTTTCTTCCTTGGGACAGCTGGGGGGTTTGACCTGTTGGCTTTGGTTAACAGTTCAACACCTGATCCACAGTGTCACGGGGACACTCTATCACAATCTCTAGCTGTGTTTTTTTTGGGGGGAAGGGCATCACTGCCTCTGGTGGTCGTGGTCTAGCTGTGTTTTTTAATATAATAAATGAACATTTCCATGAGCAAGAGTTAGTGTGACCAATAGACTAATGGGAAAATAAATAAATAAAATTTGCTTATACCGTACACTGAAATAAATGCCAGATGCCTATTGAATTGAAACGTAGACAAATAAATAAAAATAAATGCACACTCATTTAATCTTCATTTGCTAAGGTCTTTCTAAACAGATGTGTGCAGAACAATGAAAGAAAAGGAGCTAATGTATTGCACTGAATGAATCTTTTTATGCCGCAGGGACTTCTAAACTTTAAAGTTCATCCATAAAGTGACCAAAATATGTATAATATACATGGCAAAGAGAAACAAGACTCTTGCTAATTAGTCATGATAAAGACGAAAGGGTAAGAGATATAAAAAGGCAGTCCCCCCAATACAATGGCCAACACATATATTAAAATATCACTTTTACAAATAATCCGGTGAATTCAGATTCCAGTAGCCATCAGTGTCTTCCTGCAGGCTCGAAGGGCACCAAGGCTCAGTGTTGGAGAGGGTGCTTGGAGACGTGCTAGAGTAGCTGCTCAGAGGTGGATGGACCATTTTTGTATTGACATCAAAAGCCTGCAAAACCAGCTCCCCGGAAAGAGGATGCGTTCAGAGTGGTGCAGCAGCTCACCTGCCCGCCTAGGTCATCCTGTGACACAGCCTTTGACAAAGCTAGCCTGTCGCCAACCCCCGGTTAAGCAAACTGTTCATCTTTTTACCAACAGGGCTGACTTTGAGGGCCTTGGGCTGTGCTCCCTGTGCCCATTCTCGTGTAGTTTCCCAATGGAAACAAAACCAGACTGCAGCAGGCTGAGGGGGCTCCCCAGGCCTTCATTGTGTCTGAACCCAGGTCAGACTGCCTTTTCTTCCATGGCCAGAGTGTTCAAGGCCAGGGTCAAAAACCTACTCTTTGTTTTAACTGAAGCTTTTCTGAATAAGAACAAAGTCAAATGACTGGCTCTGGTTTTTGCTTTTTTTTTTTTCAAGGCTCAAAGCCACACAGAGTTTTTTAACTGGCAGTAGTATGACACTTGTATCCTGAGGGGACACAAACATCTAGCAACAAGACTCTATGTGACAGCTCCTTTTCCCTTTTCAATGGGGACAGAATAAATAGAAACAAGCTAAATGCTTACTACCAAGTAACTGGTAAAGTCAATGATGGAATAGTCCCACCACAGGATAAATCCCCTACAGCCCCTAAAAATGGCAGGGTAGACCTCATCTTAGTAACAAGGAAAGATGTTCAAATTTTATTATTTCGATAAATAAAGCAGATTACAAAACAGCATGACCCTGTTTTTTTTTTTTAATAAAAAATAGGAACCTGTCTAGCTCTGTATTTGCAAAGGAAAAATCTAGAAAATTATACCAAAATATCAAATAGAAGTGCTCTCCAGGGAGTGAATTTTCAGTGTATTTTCTTGTATTTGCTCATCATTATTTATCTTCCGAAATGTCTCCTTTGTCTATAAAGACATATCTAGGGCAACCAAAGTCACAGAGCAATTCTATAGGATGCAGACATAGTAGTCATATGATAGGGAAATTCCCAGCTTTAACCAGTGTTGCCAACCCCAAAGAGAAAAAGCAGACACATTTATGTATGAGGAAAGGGACAAAAATAACTCAAAGGGAATAAATGGTAAGAATAATAAAAGTTAAAATTGAGGTAAATACGCCGAGAACAAAAAGTGGTGACGTTAGGAAAACCCAGACCTAGTTCTTTCACAAAGACTAATCAAATACACACACCTTGGGCAACAAATCAAGGAAGAGGAATAAAATCGGAATGAGAACAGGAACATGACCATAGATGGGAAGGAGATGAGCCCAGAGAAGGAAGCGCCCTACGTGGCTTATCCACTAGAAACATCCTAATGAAAATGGATCATTTTCTACAAACATTAAAAACTACCTCCAGCCTCAAAGAGCGTCCCATGCATGCAATTATGACCCACCCCAGAAGCCCAGATGGGATGCACCTGCTGTCAGAAGTCCCATCAAGCGTGTCAAAAAGACCTCCAAATATTATAAGACACGCCCAGGATGCTCGGGGAGAGGACGTCCTTTGACAAAGGCAGTGAGCTTTCCTTCCAAGCCACAAGCCAACTCAACCATATCTCCGGGTTCCCTGGGGCCTCTTGTGTCACACACAGCCTCTCTTTCTTGGCAAGGCCCAAGACTTCGGCACGTGCTTCTGAGCAGGCTTTTGCGTCCAGGCATACCCAGTTCTGCAGAGGTGTCAGCCTGGACAAAGTGGGCCTCCTTCCTCAGAAAGGCCTGTTCCCCGAGCGCTTTGGGGATCGTGGTGTGGGCCCATTTGGCCCCCTGGCTCCATGCCAGTCATGACACGAGCCTCACCCCACAAACAGCTCTGTGTGTTCCATGTGGACTGCCGTGTTTGAGCATAACTGTAAGAACGGAAGAAGGTGGGTGTTTTCTTACACATTCTTTGCTCCGACATCTTCTAACTTAATCTGGGCCCTCTGTAAACACTAGCAGATGTTCAGCATGCTAAGGGCGGAGGAGGTCGTGAAGTGAGTCTCTTTCAACATCTATTTATAGCAAATGGTTGTGGACACGGAAACCTGGTGCTGGTGATCAGATGTTCCTGAGGGGGTGAGACTGCTGAGGACCACCGCCCTACGCTGGTTGGGAGAAGATTGACAATATGTCCGACACCATTTTTTATCTAACAAAGACTGACTTCCAAGTGCAGTCCCGGAAAAGGACATTAGAGGAATGAATTAGAACTCTCAGATTTCTACTCCTCCCCCAGAGTCATCTATGACGTTGTGGGGAAAACAGTTCCATTTCCTTGTTTTTCACAAATGTTGGGAAATCCCTTTAAATATTCATGGAGCCTGGGGTAAGGATCCCAAACCTCACTCATCCAGGAATCTCATCTTAGCAAGGGACACATACGTGTTAGGCCAGGTTGACTACAGAAATAAATCCAGTGATGCTCGTGTATGTTAAGAGAGAACTTTGTATCAAGAGGTAATTATATGTCAAGCAAACATCCCAGCCCAGTCCAGAACAAATCCATCATTCTGATCCCAGTCCCTGAGTCCAATACTAGTCTATATCCCTCTTCAGACTCCCACAGCCACCTGCAGGGATGCAGAAGGCAGGGAGGTCACAGCCCGGTGGGTGCAGAATTCTGTGGATCCAATGGTGGTGTCTCTGGAGGTTCTCCCAGTAACTCAACAGCAGGAAGGTAGAGATGGGTATTGGGGGGAAGGTTCCCGGGACACTCCTTATGAAGAGATCACACCCACCAGGAGACACCATCAGACTGTGGCCTGATTGACAGGCTAAACTCCAGCCCTATACTTCCAGTAGACATGAAATGATACAACTCCCACAGGG